>JAHWFO010081521.1:329429-360286 GCA_023313115.1 Rhysida immarginata | reverse complement strand
CATTGCGTGTTTATACCATTGTTGATACCTATTGTTGCACAAACTTTGCCTTGCATTGTTGGTCATGAGATATTATTCATTAATCGACATATTTTATCGATAATTATTATTTTTCCGAAATCTGAGGCAGACATTGACCTTCCTCATGTTTTGATGGTCAAATATTTAAAATTTCATCAAGATCGGAATAAAACTGTAGATTTGTATAAAAAACAAACAAACCCACCCACAAACATTCTTCTTTATATATATAGAAGACTAGCAGAGGACCCGGCGTTGCCCGGGATAATTACACTTGTAGGTAAACAGAACAACCTCAAAAATCTAAATTAAACCTCCAAATTGGTTAAATAATAACTCAATCACTACAATATAGAGCGAAGGGACTATCCATTCTAAGAAAAATCCGAAGACAGGAATTTACCTCTTCACTGAAAAAATAAAGTAATTTTAGATGTATACTTGATGTTGTTGCAATTTCCTTTCTTCTTTCGATGTCATCAAGCAAAAATTGGCCATTCATCACTTTGTGTTGTCTAGCAGTCGCCGATTCTTCTATTTACTTGCTTGCCATTTGCTCAATACAGCACGGAGCTAAAGGAGTGCTTCCTCTATTGTCTTTCACTCTTTCTCAATAGTCTGCTAACTCATTATCTCCAGTTACTGATCATTTTGAAAGATTTTCAAGAAATTGTTAAGTACTAAGAATTCTCTTTTCTAAGAAAAGCCTGAATTCAGGTATTCTATGCATTGAATTCTATATTACACAAAGTTTGCCTTGCATTGTTGGTCATGAGACATATATTGTTGGTTCGTGCAGAGTGTTTGGGAATTGCGTGTTGATACTTATTGTTGCAAAAACTTTGTCTTGCATTGTTGGTCATGAGATATTTCTCATTAATATGCCCTGCCATAACCATGAATATCGATTTTTTTATCAATAATTATTATTTTTTCGAAATCTGAGGTAGACAGTGACCTTCCTCATGCTTTGATGGTCATGTATGCGAAATTTTATCAAGATTGGAATAAAACTATAGATTTGTATAAAAAACAAACAAACATCCTTCTTTATATAGATAAAAAGACTAGCAGAGGACCCGGCGTTACCCGGGATAATTACGCTTGTAGGTAAACAGAACAACCTCAAAAAGCTAAATTAAACCTACAAATTGGTTAAAGCGAAGGGGCTATCCATTATAAGAAAAATCCGAAAGACAGGAATTTACCTCTTCACTGAAAAAATCCATTCTAGATGATTAATGGGACTTGATTTACCGAAAAAAATTTTTTTAAAGGCTCACAATGGATGGACCTCTCCAAGGATGCCTTCTAGTCTAAATAATTTTTTACTCACGTAATCTTACTTTAGATGTACACTTGATGTCGTTGCAATTTCCTTTCTTCTTTCGATGTCTTGAAGCAAAAATTGGCCATTCATCACTTTGTGTAGTCTAGCAGTTGCCGATTCTTCTATTTACTTGCTTACCATTTGCTCAATACAGCACGGAGCTAAAGAAGTGCTTCCTCTATTGTCTTTCACTCTTTCTCAATAGTCTGCTAACTCGTTATCTCCAGTTACTGATCATTTTTAAAGAATTTCAAGAAATTGTTAAGTACAAGAATTTTCTTTTCTAAGAAAAGCCTGAATAACAGGAATTCTATGCATTGAATTCTATATTGCACAAACTTTGCCTTGCATTGTTGGTCATGAGACATATATTGTTGATCCTTGCATAGTGTTGGTGCATTGCGCGTTGACACCATTGTTGATACCTATTGTTGCACAAACTTTTATTTGCATTGTTGGTCATGAGATATATATTCTTGGTCCGTGCAGAGAGTTTGTGAATTGCGTGTTGTTACCATTGTTGATCTTATTGTTGCAAAAACTTTGTCTTGCATTGTTGGTCATGAGATATTTCTCATTAATATGCCCTGCCATAACCATGAATATCAATTTTTTTTTATCAATAATTATTATTTTTTTGAAATCTAAGGTAGACAGTGCCTTCCTGAAGCTTTGAAGGTCATGTATGCGAAATGTTATCAAGATCGGAATAAAACTGTAGATTTTTATAAAAAACAAACAAACAAGCAAACATCCTGCTTTATATATGTAGAAAGATACTGTTCTATCCTCTGTGATTAATATCTTGCACTTCCTTTTGTATGAATTCATAAATGATGCCCCCCCCCCCCCCCCACCACCACTTACCACAATAACAGAAGTAGAGAGGAGCCGTGCTTGGGAAGGCGTTGAAATAATTATATCTTATGGGAAATCATGTCTTGGTTAACGACAGATCTGGTATAATGATGGATTACTGTTTTTAACCTAGGTACCATTATATAATGATTTTTTTTGTACTTTATATAAACTGCAGTGCACTCAGAAACAGTTATGTGATCCTTGCATGATATCGATTATTATTTGTACTTATCATCCTGGATTAATATACAATCAAATTTTTTTGTTTCTCAGGTAAAGACTCAAATTTTTTAGGCTACTAATTTATATTTTGCTTTGTTTCATGAAAGAGTGTATAGTTTAAATATGGAATCATAAATATATTCATTAATTACTTCTTCCTTTATTATATTTTTTCTTTCTTTTTTATAATCATAGTTGATGAAATATCTTTTCACTTTATTTAGAGACATCATGACCCACAAGTACAAAAATTGTCAAATTTCCTACTTCAGGGATGTCCACTACAGAAGAACCCAGCAATATCACACATGTTGACAAAGTAAGAGGGCATCTGTAACAAGTTTTTTTTCCTTTGAATTTAACACACAAAATGAAGTGTGTAATGACTTTAAACTATTAAACAGAAAAAAGCAAATGCCTAATACTTGCAAATATACACACTGGTCAATTAATTAGAAACGTCTTTGAAGCCTGTAAATTTGTTTTAATTAGTTTATTTACAAAATCGTTTGAGATTATGTGATTCAACTGTGTACTTATCTCCTATTTAAAAGGAGTTGGGTGAGTCTAATCATAAAATTTCATCATCATGAGGAAAAGGAAAGATCTAACAGACTTCTTCATGGATTCTTTGTTAGTGCTCTTCTATAGTTCATCCAGCCTAAGTTGATAAAAGCACTTGGTGAAGTGAAGTAAGATTCCATTGGTTAATTGAGCTTTGCAACTTCCGTGTAAAATGTATTTCGCTAAAGAAAATGGGAAAACTTGCTTAAAACTATAACAATCAGTTCTGAAAACAACTAAAACATTTAATGATATTAATAATGATAAAAACAAAATAAATTACACAAAATTGATCAATTTTTAATAAATTTTAAATAAATTTACTTTATCTTTTAATAAACAGTGAAAAGCCCTAGAGAGTTTCAATTAAACCTCTTGAGAGCATAAGGGATTAGCGGAGTAAAGAATTAAAGAATAGAAAGATAGGGATTCATCCGTCCTTGGCAAGCCATGTGTATCAAGGAGAAGCTGAATCGATTCCTCCAATCACAAGGGATACATGATTATTTTTTGTTTACATCTCGCGCAAACTTAGGCTGCATGAACTTTAAAATTGTCCATGATTGAAAAAAAAAACTGGATTCTCGAAAGTTGCATTGCCCAAAGTATTCTACTAGTAGGAAAATTCATCTGCAATCTTTGTCCAAAAGAGGTAAATATGGTTCAAAGACAGTGAAACATGAGGAAAACCGGCATCGTTTGAAATAACTTGTATGGAGAAATATGACCTCCACTATGCAACAAATCATTGACAAATGATTTTAACCAAGACTGATCCCAGCCCATATAATCTGGTAGACCCATGCACCAAGAATTGAAGTGGATCCAAATCTGCAATCACATGCTTACACAAACAAATCAGGCATTGTTACAACGACAAACAGAATTTTCTTCCTCTTATTGCTGCTCTTTTAATTTTGGCAATCCCAGCATATTAAATATTTTGGTCTAGAAATGTGTAAGAAATTGTCTTCTGATGTTTGCACACAGAGAAATCTGAATTCTACAGGGAACAGGAAAGTTTGTCTGCCAACCAATGGCGGTACAGGGTTTGACAGTAGCCCCTTGAAGTAATGGAACATGTTTTATCAAGGCATTGCTAATTTCTTTAAAAAGTGTCATGATATGGAGTTTCTACTGGTAGGAAACTGGTTCCCTGAAATTTATGGAAGGTCAGGTGTGTTACATGGACAATTCTCTCAATCAAGTCCATCCTGCAATACTGCATTTTTATCCTAGATGTGAGGGCTTACTTCTTCATGGACAACAGTGCTATTGTTTATGAACCATGGTTGGTTCAGAAATGGTTTAGTGAGTTTGAAGATGACTTCTGTCACTTACTCTGGCTGCTGCAGAATCTAGATCTCAATCACATAGGGAATGTTTGGGATTGTCTACTAATAAATCTGCAAGAAGTAAAGAAATGTCTAGCGAATGCCTGGTCTTCAATTGATTTAGAAATGCTTCAACATATGTTATTGACTATATTGCTAGGCAGTAATTTGTGCCAAAAGGAACCCATTTAACCGGTGTTTCCAATTCATTTGCCAGTGTGTATAACATGCTTTTGTTAGTAAATTAAAAAGAAAATAAAAATAAAAAGAAATGCTTCAGATTGATCCTCTCCTCCCTCCTTCAAAATTCAATCAATGGGTGGCATATAATTTTTTTTCCAGAAGCCCGGAAGAAATTTGGAATTCAGATGACGCCTTAGAGTCCATTATTGAGACAAAATCTAATTTTCAAACTGGGAGGCGATCCAAAACTAAGGTTGGATTTATTTGATGCTCTATGTTATATATTTTTTTTAAACTAGTTTCTCAAAAGATGTCGTCATTAAATACAGTGGAACCTCAGTTCATGAACAACAATTTTGTTTCGGCTTACGAACCAATATTTCGGTTCACGAACAGACGACATCACTAATTTCTTATTCTAGGCATGCACAGATAGATGGTGCCAGTTCACACTACTTGTATTCACTTTGTAATTTGTATTCGTGTGAATATCGCTCGCAATTTAGGATTTATATCTTCAATGTGTTGTACTGTATCCGTATTAACTTAATAGTGGGAAATCTCTGTTTCTGATCGCTGGAACGGATTAGCTGTATTAACATTGATTTGAATGGGAAAAGTTGCCTCGGTTCGCGAACATTTCCTGGAACGGATTAAGTTCGTAAACCGAGGTTCCACTGTATATGAAAACCTGTTTGAAAATCTTGAAACCCTCTCCCTCTTTTTATCTAATGTTTCTTCTATGCATATTACATAGCATGTCGTTTACGGTAAGTGGGCACTTACCGGTAATGAATTTCAAATTTACACTGCTCAAATTAATTAGGGGAACAAGATATATTTCAGGAAAAAAACACTCTTAATTTTTTAATGTTACATATGGTGTCAGTAAAAGTAGCAAAAAGCCTACCAAATATTTGTAGATGAACCAGGCGGTCCTTCTGATTGCTGGCTGTACAGTTATTAGAGACACCATCAGCCTGCAGAGTTTTCTGTGGACATGATAGGTCCATTTTTTCATGAGTTTTCTCCACATACATGTCCTTCCATCATCCTGAAACAGTTGGAAGCAAGTCTCTCCAGACCAGACTACCCGTTTCCAGCCGTCAAGTGTTTCCAAAAAAAAAAAAATTGAACAAAATAACCATACTCCATAACTAATGTTCCTTTGGCCTCCTGCACATGCACAACATTTGGTGACACTAGAGAAACCTGTCATATAGTCCCGCCCTCTAGTTTTGAACCTAGCCGGTGAGAATATACACACAGCAGTCTGTTAGTAGCAGTGATAGCATGTGGATTTAATTTAATTTATTCAAGTTTCCAATGGGATTTACCCATAAAATACATAATAAACAGCAATGAGAAAGGGGGAAAATTGATCGGAATACAATAATTAAAAGGAAAAGAAAACAATTAGCAAATTCTACATATAATTAAAAATTCCAAGTTCTATGTAAAAACCTCATAAAACTATAAAAATTACAATTAAAAAGATTCAAATTCTTACGAATAGAATTATCAGTAATTTGCATAAGAATAATTGCACACATTGTTTCATAATTTGTGGAGCAAAAGGGAATATGAAAAGTAACTTAACTACGAGTGGAATTAGGAATTTTGACATTAACTTTGCTCAGAATCAGGGGAATCAATATACCCATTTATCAATTTATAGACAAAGAGAGCATCTTGAATCCTTCGTCTACTCTGTAATGGTGGAAGTCTTAATAGTAATGGATGCTGTTCACAGGATTTAATCATATGGATTTAATCTCAAATCGAGAGGATAAAAAAATGAATGAATCGTTTTTGGATGCTAAATATATTGTGGCATTGAAATTCCGTTATGGGTGACCTTTCAGATTTTGAAAGAGGCATGATTGTTGGGGCCCATCGTGCTGGAGCCCATAACGAAAATTGCCACCATTATTGGAATCAGGAAAAGTACTATATTGATGGTTATGACAGCCTATAAGGTTGGGAAAGACATCATCTGCCAAGCACAAGAGTGGCTGAAAGTCGAATTCCACTGATAGAGACAGAAGGGTTTTCAAGCAGCTTGTGGCCAGAAAGCACAATCCAGCAGCATCCCAAATAACATCTGAAATGAATACACATCTACTGGAAGCTGTATCAACAAAAACTATCTGGCATGAACTGCATGCAGTGAACATACATGGCAGAGCGGCTGTTCCAAAACCATTGGTGACACCATGCAATGTATTGAAACTACGAAAATCGTTTCACGAGCATAGAAATTGGAGAATGTCATCTGATCAGATGAATTATTGTTCTCATTATTCCAGAGAAACAGACATGTTTATGTTTGAAAAACGCCAGCAGAAGCCTATGATGTTACTGTTAAGCATGGAGCGGGATCAGTGATGCTGTGGGGGCGATGTCACAGATTAACAATACACAGATGGGACAATCAATGCTAAGCGAAGGGAAACAGCATGACTCATCAAAACGATTGCAGCGCCATAGCGGTACAGTGGGGCCGCAGATTTAAATGCCATAGCAGGTTAATGCAAAATGTCTTGAATTGGGCTTTTAAATATTTTTCTTGGACTTATATTTTTTTTTATAAAAGAAAACATTTTAAAAGGATGGTTTTGTTAATTTTTTATCCTTATAATGTATTTTTTATTCGTTTGGAAGATATTTTGATCCATTTAAAATAAGTTTCAGAAATAAATTCACTGTTTTTGTAAGGAATTAATTTTTTTGCTGTAAAAATAAAAAGGCGAAAATTTAAAGTGCCAAATTATAAGTTGTAATTAAAAAAAAATTAATTTTAAAGCCAAAGTACTGTTTGGTATCTATTCACTTTTCTACACGTGTTCAACATTAAACCTTTGATGCTTAAAATGTTCTTCTTTTTTTTTAATTTACTTAAAAACACATGTATCCATGTTCAGTTATGTCTAAATGAATGAAGAAAACCATTATTAAAAAATATATATCGATTGTTTATTAATGAATCATTATAACTTCGCTTTTGAGAGCAAAATGTTGTGACCCGACCATTGATGAAATAATGGCAAAATATATTTAAAAAATTGCTTTCCTTTAAATTTTGACTAGTATTTTGAACATATATTAACATACTACATTTATTACTAATAAAATATAATATAAATAAAGATAAATCCCATTTTGCATGAAATGGAACAAAACAATCAATGCAAAAGTCCTTTATTACTATTGTGCATTGTGGAGCAGTTACGGGGGTTGCTTTCTGTTCCTTGATGACACTAAATAAGTTTTACTATCTAAACTTACATCATCACATATTCTAGCTGAAATAATGCTAAACTTTGAAATTGAAGGACTTTCAGAAAGCATATTTCTGGCTGTTTGCAATATGATTTAATTACCAAATAACTTTTGTCAGACTGATCCTATTTTTGTGTCTTCAATAAGTATATACATTTGCAAATATCTGAAAAGCTATCACCTCTCATAGCATTTACTCCTAATTCGTTTCTCAGATCAGAAGATAATTCCCAACATTTGCTGGAACTAAATTATTTATTTATTTATTTATTTATTTATTTATTTATTTATTTATTTATTTATTTATTTATTTATTTATTTATTTATTAATCAAGCACCCCGGACCGTGGGGTAAAAGGGTAAGGATACTATGGATCTAAACATTACATACGTCAAAGACAAGTGTCACAAACAAAACCAAAGAAAAACTGCTCTCGAAAGGCTAACGGGCCCGAAGTCAACACTTTACAAAAGGACTAAAACTAAGATTGATTACTGAGATAAAATTGGGTTATGAGTTTCTTTAAATGGATGCAAGTGGTAAGGCAAGAGGTGGAAGTACAGAGGTAAACGGCAGATCGAATGTCCATCGGCAATGCATTCCATAAGGATATTGCAGAATACAGAAAACTTAGATTTTTGAGCTGACACAATGAACGGAATCTCAAACAAATATCTTCGAGTTTGTCGAGATTGACCAGTGCCTAATGAATATAGCAGGATGTTTATCATTCCGAAGAGCTTCGGCGACCTCGACAGTTAACACCACTTTCATAATTGTGGGTAGATTAAAATCCGAGCAGGTCGACGTCACTGAATCCAGTCTACCCAAATTGAAGGCTACCCGAATAAGCTTGTTATAAGCAACGGCCAATCTTTTGAGATTTACTGAGGAGGTGGACGACCAAAATAGAGCTCAATATTTAAGCTGGGGCACTATCACAACTAAAATGAACCGACGAATCTGACAAATAGTGAGAATAGATCGAAGTCTTTTCACCAGGTAGGACTTGCGATGTAAAGAACTTATTAACTGGTCAATGTAAACGTTGAATTTCAAACTGGTGTCAAAAGTAATGCCCAATATCTTAATAGTAGAGGTATAATTCTCGTCTTTTGGTAAAACTAAAATATTAGTTTCATCCTCATTCAACCTGAGACCTCTACTAGAATACCAGTCTGCCAGATAGCTCAAATCGTGCTGGAGTAATTCTATAATATCATTCTGCTCGTGTGATGGATAGTTAGCGAACAAGACGTTATCGTCAACATAGCTGACTATTTTCAAATTGAATTTATGATCGTAAATTGATGCGGTAGCTGCCGCGAATAATAGAGGCGCTAAGCCAGACCCTTGGATAATCCCTCGTTTGGATTCTTTATACACCACTGGATCAGAGCCAATGTAATTTAAGTGATCCTGATAGTAGTCGCGCAGTAAAGCAATATAACCTTGTGAAACCCCCAAACGCTCAAGATCGTAAAAAAGCTGGGGTCTAGAAATAGTGTCATATGCTTTGGAAATGTCTGTTTGAACGATAATGAAGTTATGATGTTGATCGCAGGCTTCCATGGCGTTCATATAGATTTGGAGAGGAATCCAAAT
Source organism: Rhysida immarginata (assembly GCA_023313115.1). Classification (NCBI taxonomy): domain Eukaryota; kingdom Metazoa; phylum Arthropoda; class Chilopoda; order Scolopendromorpha; family Scolopendridae; genus Rhysida; species Rhysida immarginata. Next base: position 350,883 of record JAHWFO010081521.1, on the reverse strand, counting down.
CACTTTATGTCCAGGTCGACTACCCTTTTGTTGCATAGGAATCCTAGACCACAAATATTCCATCATGCGCTGAAAAACTAGTTTTTCTATAATTTTCGAAAACTGAGATAACGCAGATATTGGCCGATAATTAGAAATATTGAGGGGACACCCCTTTTTATACGTTGGATTTATCTTGGCCATTTTTAAGGGCTAACGGAAATTCCCCAGTTTTTACTATTAATTGACACAAAGAAAAAATCATGTTGTAGCCAGTTAAATTGAAGCATTGAAGGATCTTCTCCTTAAATGAAAATGGAAAATTTAGTCCTGTAATTTTAACAGTTTTTAAAATTTTTAAAAAGCTCTCTCCGTCGGAATTTCAGGATCAGGTGAGCCGAAATGGACTTTGGCCCCACTCACAATTATTTTATCAGGCTGTGGAAGATCCGTTGGATTATTGACCCAGTCTAAATATTTCTCATGTCCCTCATAGGGCAGTTTGGGAGCCTGAATCGTACATGTATGACGGATAAGCTCCCATATCTGAGTCGAACTGGCAGACTGCGCAACTGCCTTCCTCTTTGCCTTACGTATTTCATGTTTAAAATTTTGATTGGCTTGCTTATAAGCTAGATGTGACAAATGATCCGTATGTCGGACATACTCGATATAGGCTGTTTGTTTCATTGACCATTTACTAAAAAGGGCATCATTCCACCAATATTTGCCCCTCCTAGATCCTTGTCTTACAATCTTGAATGGAAACCCGCCGCCCTGGCAGCCTGTGTAACACAGGCATTTATGTAATTCATTAGCACATTATAACCGGATAAATACAGTTTGGCAATATATATATAATTCTTCTGAACTAAATCTGTATATATATATAAAGCGAAAGCGACTGTATATAATTCTTCTGAACTAAATCTGATTCATACCTTCTTTCTGCATAGTATATGTTGATGATTCTTCTATAATTAGAATGATCAAAAAATTTTCAAATATTTGGATGAGAGTAACATATTCTTAATTGGAATAATCAGATTCTGGCAAAATACAGAGAGAGTCTGGAAGATTCTTGGGGGCCCCCCCCCCAAGAATAACTTTGCTTGTTTTGTTGTTTTTTATGATATATTCCTGTTTCTTCTTATTTTACATGAATAACCACTAAATTCTTCATTGATTATTTATTTGACATAATTACTTCTGCTTTAGTTCGCAATTGCCGACCATTCAAGTTATGAGTTTTTATTAGCTTCAGGTGGTTCAATTAATAATTTTTCCACTGCTAAATCATCATTCGCTTCCATGATATCAATATCTCTTTGCAAAATCAAATCGCTATATAAAAAGTAATACTTCAGATATCGTATGCACCTAGTGTGATTATATGAACACACTAAATTTTGTTGCATCAGATTGTTGTCAAATTTTCACTTCACCCTATGAAAGAAATGGAAATGGACAAAAGAAAACCATCCGCAATTGTTGTGAATATTAATGTGCCAACACCTGAAAAATTACCTGAAGAATTCAGTTCTGTTATGTTGACAGGCGGACAAGAAAATGCTGTTGTTTATATGAAGGGTTATATTGCGATGACAATTCTTAGGAGCCATTCCTGTGAAAATTGCAAAGCTATATTCCAACATCCAAGTAAAGAAATCACTAATGTCAACCAAACTTGTTTGCTTTGGAAAGAATATGATGGAAATTTTCGATTAATTAATTCACACACTCTACCATCTGAGAAATGGGTAGACACGCTCAAAATATGTGAAGATGTCATTAATAAAATTTTTTTAAATATTCTTTACTTGGAAAACATAAAACAGAGATTAATTGATTATCATATTCATTACAATTCGTTTGATTCGTTTAAAGGTTGTCCTGAAAAATTGACTTTGGGTCTAAACATATTTGCTGAAATCAAAATTTTCTCAACTGTAAAATGGTTCAATGAAAATAAAATTAAAATTAACAAAACCAAGGAGCAAAAAAAAAAAAATGAAAAAAAAACTAATACATGTTTCAACATGAACATGCCACTAAATGCTTGTTTTCATTACGTTTTTATTTGTTTTTATTACATTTACATTCGGTTTTGTTTTTTTTTTTACTCGGCAAATTTCTCCTCTTTGTATATTGAAAATTCTGAAGAAAAAAACACTATATTTTTTTAATTGATCTAATAAAAATATCTCAATTTCAGCAATGGAGTCAGCTCCTCTTCTTCAAATAAAACTTTTTTAGGTATATTACAAGCACAGATTAACTGTAACAAACTAATCTTTGTTTACAAGCTATTAAACTTGATCTGCAAAGTAACATAGATGTTTATTAAAAAATGATTCATTTAATGTACTTTGTCAAATTGTAAACCGATTGTTTGAAACTTCAAGATTAATCCAGTAACACTTTTCTTTCCTTTAAAGCTTAAAAATGTTAATATTTTTCACGAACATTGCTCAACAACAACGTTGTTTATGTTCAGAGAACTATAGAGCTGCTGGCATAGCCCCACTGTAACGCCAGCTGGCGCAACAGTCGCAGTCACGTGACCTGTTTCCATTTGCTCCATATGATTGCCTTCAATTGTCCCATCTGTGTATCTTTAATCTGTGGCGATGTCTTACCGTGGTCTTGGCCCACTTGTTATTCTGCATGGGTGGGTTACAGCACAGGATTATGTCAGTATTCTAGCTGACCATCTTCATCCAGTGTTGCAAACTGTGTTTCTTGATGAACGACCTTTGTTCCAAGATGATAATGCTTTCATTTACATTGCTCGAATTGTCTGAGACTGGTTGAATGAACATGATGATAAACTACAACATCTCTACTGACTCCCCTGATCTTAATATCATTGAAATTTCTGGGGATTTTGGAGGCCAAGTTGCCCAGTAGGTTTCCACCTCCAAGGACACTTTCTGAATTGGAGACCTTTTTGCAGAAGGAGTGGCTATGTATCCTTGTATTTGTTCATCCAACTTCGGATACAAGCTGTAATTAATGCAAGAGGGCCATTGCCCTATTAATAAATATTTGGTCTCTTTTTCATAGTTGTACATATTATTTTGTCCAATCCCTGTGTATCATGTTATAAAGTTGCTTTGTCAGCGATTATGATTGCATATTACAGTAATCTTTATATATAAAAATTCAGGTTCAGGGTGCGTCTATAAATGTTCTAAAAACTTTTGAACCACTTATCCTATTGAGCTCATATTCGCACCAGATGTTCGTTAGGTTCAGAGTAAGGTTTACATGTCTCCCAAGGGAGGGGGTGGGGTAAATATAATATATCTTGGTTTATGTTTGTTTGTTTCCTCAAGAGATGGCACCAAAGGAAACTCCATCAAAGTTTCATCAAATAAACAGACCGAGCAACATTGGGTATATCACCTAGTTCTATATAGAAATCGTATATAGAAATTACACAAACTGAGTTTTATTACCGAAGCAATTAAAATATACACCTCTCTTAACAGTACTTTGAAGATACAACTTTAGCAAGGTATACACATAAGATCTTACAAGGGCATTGAATTCCCTTAAAAAAATTTTTCAAGTTACTGACAAATTCATTATATATTGCTATTTTTAATGTAGTATCACAATAATGGAGTCTTTTCAGCAGAGAGGAGGGGGAGAGCGCACGCATGCTTCCAACAAGCAAAACAACTTCCGGCAAGCTGATCTGCCTCAAGTCACTTGCGTTTTTCAGCTACAGCAGAGGCGAGTACATATTCGAAATTCCCGATTCCTGCTGCGTGGATGAAGAAATACTGCGTTATATTATTTTTTCATCCATGGCTGTAGGCTGCTCGTTGAGGCTGATTTACATGTACGCATAATTGCATAATGTATGTTGCCCGATGAAACACTGCACCCTTACTATGGAGGCTTACATACACCCCATGCGTTCCTTCCGATCATAGCCTACAAGGATTAATTGTTGCAAGGCTACCTACATAATTACTACTACTACTACTACTACTACTACTAATAATAATAATAATAATATGAAGATGGATCAAAAAGTAAGTTACACTCTGCACTATCTGTGGTCGAAGAGCCTGTATGTTGCCTGTATCTCCTGTATGTTGCCTGTTTTAAGGATGTTGCCTGTATGTCTTGTAGAAGAATATTGTTGTCATGGCGCAGCAACTGGTTGTACATTTCAAGTTGGAGATTCGCGGAACAATCCGTTTTTGTGGGCGAAATGTTTAAATTCCAATGAAATCCATAAGGAAATTTGCAGTGTCTGTGGGTATAATGTGATTTCTCGTCCTACAATTGTGAACTGGTGCCAGCAGTTCGAAAATGGGCCACTCAGATTTGACAGACAAATACCGCGCAAGACTATCCATGTCCAACACTCTCGAGCACATTCCCCGTATTAATGAGATGATTCTGGACAATTGACGAATCAGAATTAAATATGACCTGGTAGGTAAACAATTCCGCACTAATGACGATGTCTGAGACGCAGTGCTGACATGTTTGAAACATGCTGGAGCGGATTTTTACCGCAGCGGCATGGAAAAGTTAATTTCATGTTCAGAAATTGTTGGATGATTATGTAGAAAAAAAGAAATAAATGGTGTATGGATCTTACATCTGTTTTTACTGTTTCAGAGTGTAACTTAATTTTTGATTCACCCTCGTAATAATAATAATAATAATAATAATAATAATAATAATAATAATAATAATAAACTATATTTTGACAGAGCTATAATCACTGACAAAACTATGACTCATAACAGACCAGACATTACACTAGTAGATAAGCAAAACAAAGTGACTTACATAATTGATATCTCCATTCCCAACACACACAATTTACAAAAGACACACTGACAAAATCACTAAATATACGGATCTTGCACATGAAATAAAAAGCCTTTGGGGAGTTAACAGAGTACACATCGTTCCTATCGTTCTTTCTGCCACTAGGGTTATTCCACATTCGCTACACAAAAGCCTGTCAACACTAAATTTAAACCCACACTTATACAAAACCTTGCAGAAAGCCACAATTCTAAATACCTGTCACATAGTAAGGAAATTCCTACACCCAAACATCAATGCTCCCACAAGTGCGTAACTTTCCCTCCCTTGCATTTGAGTCCCTTGGGCTTTGGCCCTCTTTTGGGTCCGCGTCTGGGATTGGCTTCCGGACTTGATCCGAGTTTGGCTTCCCCAACAATGATAATAATAATAATAATAATAATAATAAAAATAATAATAATAATAATAATGTAACAATGAGAGTAGTATCCCACCAAATAAAACTGAGTGGGAAAGCCCAATGTTGTCCCCCAACAGGCCAAAGGCCCAAAAACGGGGTTAATGAGAATGACATAAAAAATAAATTAGCACCAAAACAGTTAAAAAGCAAACAATGAAATGGACAACACAAAACTAAATAAACACAAGAATAATACAGATGAGGTGGGTGGGGGGAACTAGTGAGAAAAACAAGGATTAATACTAATAAGACATGATAAGAGAGATTACCCAAACAAATTAAATTAATGTATACTGGTTTCAACAAATCAATGTTGGAGTCATTAAAATTAACACTAAAATTTTTAATAGCTATTTTCAATCGACATAGGGGGGGGAAAAAAATTAAAGACATGATGAGAACGATTACTCAAACAAACTAAACTGTTCAGCTTTCAACAAATCAATGTTGGAGTCTTTAAAAATTAATGCTAAAAATTTTTTAATAGTTTTTCATTCGGATCGATCTCGGAGAAACTGGTCCTCCACTTATGGGACGGCTCGAAGACGACTTATTGTAAAGAGTTGAAATAGTCCAAAATCGTCGGAACCTTAATCTTTTTATGGTATACATTAAGAAAAATCTTAAAAAGGTATCTGTTTAGGATAAACTTAATATTGAAAAGATTGCTTTTATCTGTAAAATAACATCCCAGCCTACACACCTCTTCCGAAGAACTTTTGCAAAGCTGTCAAATTTGCGTTGGATAAATGATAAAGCTTGCATATTATTGCTGTACCAGATCCAAGCGCAATATAACACCTTGGGAATCAAAGACTTTAAAAAGAGTAGTAAAGACCTCTGGATCTCTAAAAAACACCAACAGTCGTTTAAGGATACCTAATCTCCATGACATATCACAATTGAGAGATTCCAATGGCTTAAAAATTAACAATTGCCAGAAAATACTATGCCAAGATCCTTCATCACAGATTTCCATGATAAAAAGCCGTTTTTTGTGTAATATTGATCCTAAATGACATGATGAAGAACTTAAAAGAACATTAAGTGCAAGCCCATTGAGAAACGACTAGGAGAGAGTTCTGAAGTAATAATAATAATAACAATAATAATAACAACAACAACAACAACCACCCTCGTGTGGTCCTACATACGCGTCGTGCGAGGGGGGCAACATCTTAGGGAGATGGCCCTGGTTAACAGGTCTGATCTACTCTACCTTTAGATTAATCTCAAGGGTCCAGATGACCCAGTAGGGCTGATGAGCTGATTGCATCGGCCAAGGGCCTGCTGATGATGGAGATGGCTAACAGGACCACCCATTTATTGGTGATCACTATGATTAGTGCTAGTGCGTTATCTGATACCGGCTCGGACGTCACCCAGTTTACCAAGGTCCACGTCGTGGGTTAGGCAGAGGCTCACGTTCGAAAAATATGCCACAATCTCCCAGGGCCACTGGTGGCGAAAGCAGCACCAACCCCGGTTCGGCTATTGCAATGCCACAATATGTCCCTAGTGTTTCAGGAGCTTCTTTGCCCTCGACCACTAAGGCAGGCAAGCCATGCCAACGCATGAAATGGACCAATGACATAAACCATTTTATCATGCGAGCCTACTACGCAGTCACTAAATTGGAAACCGACACTACAGCTTACAGACAACGCTTCTTTCAAAGAGACATATCCTCGCATCACAGTCACTAAACAATGCATTGCAGATCAGCGTCGCACAATTGTTATGAACAATTTAATACCCTTACCCACGCTACAGAAAATAAAGCAAGAAGTTGCACAACAGATACAAGAACACGAGCCATCTACACAAACCAACACTCAACACACAGATTCAGACACTAACATTCACTAACATTGACATCATTAATGAACTTGTAGAACACACACTCAACAATGAACTTCACCATGATACTCATCCACAAGACAACATGAATACCAAACTTATTGAAACATTAAATGACACCCTACAAAGATACCTTACAGTTTACACGGGAACAGATCCCACATAAAGACCAGGTATACTAAAATAAACATCAACAACAAAACGGGGGAAATTGTATCTTACAACACATATATTTTACCACAGTACATCGAAGAAATTCTATCTTTAGAATACATACACCTACTTATTTACACTAGGGCTCTTACAGTTATATCCACACTGGGTAGGAAACCAATCCATAAACTCACACAAAAATTATACACCCAACAGAAACCTAAATGGCAAAAGTGGATTGCGTCTGAGATTGACGAAATCCGCAAGCAGTTAGGTAGACTTACACAGTACACTAAAAACAACACTTCATCAAAGCAGAACAAATGCCTCAGACAGTCATCTAAGAAGATTAAAACAAACACCAGACATGAGCAGCTCAATCAACACATTACAGAATATATGGACACATTAAAACAAAAGTTAGCAGCAAAAACACAATGCCTTGAAGAGATACAAAACATGCACTTAGCGCAAATAGCAGAACCAGTTATTCGCAAACAGTGAGAAGACATTCTATAAGCAGTTAAACAAAGATTATACACACACAAAAAAAAACTGGTCTGCCAACACAAACAGCACCCAAACATTATTGGTCATCTCTTTGGTCTGTCTCAGTTGAACATAATAGGGAAGCTAGCTGGATCAGGGAAGAGGAGCAGTTAGCATCTACACAACCAAACTTGCCTTATACTGACATAACAGCAGATAAACTCTCACGAGTCATTAAATGTACTTGCAGTTGGAAGGCTCCAGGTGTAGATAGGATTCAGAACTTCTGGTATAAGCGCTTCACCTGTTTGCATCTGGCCCTTGCAAAACAGATCTCCAACACTTTGCAAACACCACAGACATTGTCACATTTCCTCACACAAGGAATAACATACATGGTACCAAAGTCACATAACACTACGGATCCTACACAATATAGACTTATCACATGCCTGCCTACACTTTACAAAATCATAACTGCCTGTATCGCAAATAAACTTTATACACACATAGACACAAACAACATTCTCACTGAGCAACAAAAGGGATGCCGCAGAAATCACATGGGTTGTAAGGAGCAACTCCTGATAGACAGTGTGGTCCTACGGCAAGCTTAAAATAAACATCGACACCTCCATGCAGCCTAAATTGATTACAAAAAGGCCTTTGATAGTGTCCCACACTCATGGCTTTTATATACACTACGATTATACATGTATAAAATAAACCGTACACTTATCACATTTTTGGAAAGTACAATGCTGCATTGGAGAACTACACTACACTTCACACTCAACAGTGAAACCATCACGACTGACAAAATACAGATAAACCGGGGCATCTTCCAGGGTGACTCACTGAGCCCACTCTGGTTTTGTCTTCAACTAAATGCACTTTCAAACAGACTGAACAGCACAACTTACGGCTACACAAACACAATAAAAGCTGCCACTACACGCTTTCACACTTACTCTACATGGACGACATGAAAATCTATGCCTCCACACAAACACAATTGCACCAACTACTTGGCATTACACAAACTTTTTCAAAAGATATACACATGCAATTTGGGTTGGACAAATGCAAAACCATTCACATTGAAAATTGAGTACTCAGGGAAGGGGGATTCACATTAGATGAACGAGATCACATTGCTGCTATGGAAAATGACGAATTTTACAAATATCTAGGATTTAAGGAAGCCAAGCTTCTGGAGCACAAACACATAAAGGATACACTCACTAAACAATATCTTCATAGGCTAGAGACAATACTTAAAACGCATTTAAATTCCAGAAATTTAATAATGGCCGTCAATACTTATGCCACACCAATACTCTCCTACTCTTTTGAAGTCATACAATGGACACACACAGATCTTGAGGGACTTGAAAGGAAACAACGTAAACTGCTTGCAAAGCACAGAAAGCACCATCCACACGCAGCTATTGAAAGACTCACCTTGCCTCGTTCAGAGGGAGGCAGAGGTCTTATTGACATAATAGATCTACACCAGAAACAGACTCAGTCACTCAGAGAATTCTTTTACTCTAAACAACACACATCACCATTACACAAAGCAGTCTGCATGGCTGATACAAAATACACACCTTTGAATCTGAACAGCGTGCAGAACACCCATAACATTCCTACAACATGCACTAAACTTCAATCATGGCTCGGAAAGCAACTCCACGGTAGACATCCTTCTGATCTCAACCAGCCGCACGTCGACAGAAAAGGGTCGAACTTTTGGTTGAGTGAAGGGAGTCTCTTTGGGGAAACTGAACCATGATTGCCATAAAGACCAGGTCATTAACACTAAAAGCTACAGAAAACATATCAAAGATTCGACTGATGGGTCTTGCAGGAAATGCCATATCGCAGAGGAAACCATCCAACACGTCATATCCAGTTGCAAAATACTCATGGAGACAGATTATTTACACAGACATAACCAGATAGCCAACACCATACATCAACTTCTAGCTAAGATACACAAGCTAAGGGACATTCACACTTCTTAGAGAACACCACACATAAACTATATTTTGACAGAGCTATAATCACTGACAAAATTATCCCTCATAACAGACCAGACATTACACTAGTAGATAAGAAAACAAGGTGACATAAGAACATAATTGATATATCCATCCCCAACACACTCAATTTACAAAAGACATACATTGACACGGATCTTGCACACGAAATAAAACTCCTTTGGGGAGTTAACAGAGTACACATTGTTCCTATCGTTCTTTCTGCCACTAGGGTTATTCCACACTCGCTACACAAAAGCCTGTCAACACTAAATTTAAACCCACTCTTATACAAAACCTTACAGAAAGCCACAATTCTAAATACCTGTCACATAGTAAGGAAATTCCTACACCCAAACATCAATGCTCCCACAAGTGCATAACTTTCCCTCTTTTGGGTCCGCCTCTGGGATTAGCTTCCGGACTTGATCCGAGTTTGGCTTCCCCAAACAATAACAATAATAATCCATATATCCATATATATATTATAAATCAGTCTGTTGGAACGTTTGTCCTTTTACAACTCAGAAAATACTTAATGAATCTCCACGAAATTTTCTATGTACGTAGTTAGTATCACTGTGCTTTAAGTAGGGTACTATTTATATCAAATTTTTAAGGTATTCTTATCTTTCGAAAAGTTTAACCCATATACACCTACCGTCCTTTTAAAAGGACACTCTGCACCTTAGGTTTCATTTTCGTTGTTCAACATTTTAAATCGCTGCCAAGAGAAGGCAGCCCTATAAATATCATTAAAAACGTGTGTATTAACGATTCCTCAGTGGTGTTACATCATCCAAGAGTTAGTTTCACTTTTATTAGCCATTTCTGAGAGACACGTCATTGCGAAACAGAAAATGAGTGACAATCGTAGCTTTAGGTTTGTCTTATTTTGATAGACTTCATTTGATTTAAAAGTTAATCTGGATATAGACAATACATAAATTACAGATCGCTTACACGTAAAAAGATACCATTTCTGTTGACTGTATTTACTATTGTATGTCGAAATATTCTGCTGTCCTTTTAAAAGGACGGTAGGAGTATTCACTACTATTTTACTCGAGAGAAGCTATGCTGGTAAATTTTTGTTTTAGTTCCCGGAAAAAACCTCTCACGCTTCATGAACTGCTGGAAGAACTGGAAAACAGTGTTGATAATGTAGCTGATGGAATTGTCACCCCCCCCCCCCATCAATTCAAATGATCCAAACACTGATGAATATTCTCGTGAAGAAGACAATGTTGTCGTAAGTAATTTACCGGGTGCACATTTACTCAGTTCTTGTGGATCAAACAGAAGGTGAATGGGATAGTGATGATGAGGTGCCTCTGTCATCCATTGTTACAAGAAAGGTAAGAAAACTTAATAGTTTCCAGTTCAAAGTTGAAGATATTCATCCAAATTTTCCTCAGTGGGATGCAGTTTATTTTACCAAAAACAACTTTCTCCAAGAGAATTTTTTAAGTTTTTTTTTGATTCCGATGTTGTTGATAAGATCGTCTATTTCAGCAATTTGTATGGCCAACAAAATAATCGCCCTGGTGAAATACTCCAAGATGAGGTGTATGCTTTTACAGGAACTTTGATCCTCAACGGATATTATCAGTATCCAGGAAACATACGTATTGGCAAAACTCTGATGACACTCATAACAAACTAATTTCAGCAGCAATATCAAGAGATCATTTTCAATATATAATGTCAAATTTACACTGCAACGATAACAATAAACTGCATAAAAATGATAAATTTTCAAAAGTGAGACCGTTGTTTCAGAAGCTAAATCAGAAGTTTCTTGTATATGCACCAGTGGAGGAGAACCACAGTGTTGATAAAGCTATGGTACCATACTTTGGGTGCCATGAATGCAAGCGTTACTATCCGTGGGAAAAAATGGTATTTTCCATTGTTTAGTCACTGCATTGACATGGCTATCCAAAATTCTTGGCACCTCCACAGGAATAATGGAGGGAAAATGGACCAGCTGACTTTTAGAAGATCAGTTGCGACAGAACTCTTAGAAACACAAAAACGGGTGACTAAGAGAGGACCTTCAAAACATCCTACTAATCTGCATGACCACTCGAAATATGATAGAGTAGATCACCTAGTTGAATACCAAGAAAAACAAACACGTTGTGGTATGTGCCATAAAAAAGTAAACTTCAAATGTCAAAAGTGCCAAATTGGACTTCATCCAAAAGCATGTTTTTTAGAATATCATACAAAATAAGTCCATGATTTTTTAATAATTACTAAGTGTTTCTTATGTTTGTTCATTATATTTTCATTATTGTGCATTTTTTATGAATCATTTCCAATAAAAAAGTGTCTATTTAAATTTTGGAATTTTCTCATTTGATAGCAGTCTATACTCCTACCGTCCTTTTAAAAGGACACCTTATAAATCAACTATAAATGATATGGGGGAGAAATTTTCTGCCTTTTCCTATTTAATAACAACCAAGCAACAAATTAAACATAAAAAAAAGATTTAAATTAGAAAAAAAAGTTTCAGGGTTAAATGGGTTAATTGTTTTCAAAGGATGTCAATAGATGGCCATACTATCTTATCGAAAAGTTGAAACTGTCAGCTGATGTTACGTATTTGTTGCTGAACATGTAATAGTCGGCTGCGAGCTGACAGTTTTGTTACGTTGTACGATCGTTAAATTATATTGTTAAGTTTGAGATGTAGGAGAATTCATGCAACAGAGGGGACTAAAATCGCTTCTTCCAAAAATACAGCAATCCAGTTGCTGACTTCAACAACAGAATTTGCGCGTGTGCACAGACCAGGGAATTAAAAGACAGTGCTAAAATTTAGTCCTCCTTCAAGAACCGTCATGGCCGAAAGTGAGGAAAACACATGGCTAAACATGAGGGTACCTGATTAGTAATTCTTTCACACACCGAACACGGAAGGATAAGTTTATCTTTTCGTTAAGAAAGAATGAACGTGGCTCGTTAAAAAACTTTTATTTTGGTTTAAAAAATGCAATATTTATTTATAAAATATCAAAATATTCTATACAATATGATTTAATTGAGGAATAGGCATTGCGATCTCAATTACAAAAGAAAAAAATATTTCTCTGAATAAAGTAAAGAAATACTTGAATATACGTTAAAAACAGCAAAACACTGTAACGAGAAATATTAATCGCTACATTGAGTGAATTAACTTTAAATATAAAAAAGAATTGAGACAGACCAATTCCTTATAAAGAATAAGGAAAAGAAATTTAAAATTCCCATTAAATGTCTAAGGAAAGACTGCGAAATGATAATCAATTATTAATGGGGAATAAAAAAATGAAATTGTGCAGCATGGCGTCCCTTGTTAAAATAGCATTATTGTTGAAATAGCATTAAAAGAAATTTCATTATTATCTTATGGGGTAACCCGCAAAACAATGCTGCTCGGTAAAGAATCATGGCTGCCGCGAGAAAGTGAAAAAATTCAATAAGAAACTAAACATCGAACGGCAGGGTAGGAGTAATTTTCAGAGCATTGGAATGAAAATGATAAATGAAAGATGAACGCCATGCAGCAAGTTAGTGACGACGTGGAGGACCAGAAGGAGGGACGACTGGTCAAGCCAGAAGCTGGAAGTGGTCTGTCTGAAATTTAAAAAAAAACAGTAACCACGGAAAGAACATCAACAATAGTGGGACACACATCCTCGTGATCACGAAAATTATTCGCGAGGACAACTAGCTGCAGACAGTGATAATCACGTGGAGATTTTTTAATTAACATTTATTAAAACAATATATACTCAACAATCACTGTCTGCAAAACAGTAAAAAAAAAACTTAAAGAATAGAAAAAATAGAAACTTAAATTATATCTATTTTTACATAAAAAATCTGAGTTTTCCCGAACAGCTTGGGTTGGTTAGGCTTTTTGACTACCTCCATGTATTTCATTTGGAATTTATTCTGGTTCGATGAGCTTTGTGAAAGCGGTGCTTTCGTCCCATCTGAAGAAATGTACACTTCACTATTCGATTGTCTTCTTATCACTTTGAAAAAGCCGGGAGTAAATGGCGAAACTAGTCAGTTTCTTCAAACTAACTATAATGTATTGTAAGGCCTCTATTCTTCATATTTCCATTAGGGTCGAAATTACATATTTAAGATACATTTAAATTCCAATCATGCAATGAGTGCAAGAAATGCATTTTCGGTACATACATGCCGTACTAAAATGATTTTTACAAATTTGATCACGTATATTTCAGTAATGGGAATAGTTAGAAAAGTGCGGTTTGCGGCATAATGTTCACACACACAAAGTTTTGTTTTGTTTTTGGACGACACATTTGCAAGTCGCTGGATTGGAAGAGGAGGAGCAATTTCTTGGCCTCCATGGTCTCCAGACATAACCCCATTAGATTTTTTTTCTTTGGGGCTTTGCGAAGGCTACAGTCTACCATATCCCTGTGTGGGACCTGCTAACATCACAGCAGCAGTTGCAAACATTAATGAGGACATGCTAGGTCGGACATGGGAGGAAATTGAATATGCTTAGATATCATGCGTTCTACAGATGGCACACACATTGAACCCTATTACTAAAATGGCTACTAAAACTAAAAGTTGAAAAATCTTTTAATAACATTATCGGAAGAAGTTTTATGCTCCGTAAAAGATAGATTGAATTTCTAGTCAATTTAGCTAGAGAAGTGTAGATTACCAGCCAATATGACTGTCAAGCTTCAATTAAAACAGTTCAGCTATAAGAACACTTAAATCCTGATAAAGGGAAGTGTAGCAGAACTTGCCAAATAATTTATTTTTTTGAATGGAGATGTTTACATGTGAAAAAGAGCGGAGTAGATTAAGGTTGATCCCGAAGGGAGAGTCATGCTAGCTGATATTGTATCATTTTGGGTTTCAGTGTTCAGATAGTAGATTGCGTGTGAAGACAAATTATTTGTAAATATAGTACTGTAATTATTCTACTATAATGCGTAACTTACACAGGGTGTTTCTAAATTATCTCCCGTATTATACACGTTTATTACTCAAAAACTATTACAGATTTTAACGTGATTTTTTTTTTTATTATTCACAAAGAAAAATTCAAAAACTTTCTTAGCATACCTTAAAAAATTTCAATGTGCCCCCCATTTCTGGCGTGAAGGATGTCACAGCGAGACTCGATTTCCTTCCATGTTCGGGCTAGAATTTTGGTGTGGTTTAATGCATGATCGAGTAATCGGACCTTTCTTTTTCGCTGAAGACACCATTACCGCTGCAATCTACCTAGATATTCTGGAGAATTACCCGATCCCACAGGTGGAAGAACTGCAGCCCAACAGAGTCTCTACCAACAAGGCGGAGCACCTCCTCACTGGGGCCTGCAAATTAGGCAGTGCTTTGACACGAACTTTCCAGAACGATGGATTGGAAGGGATGGGCCAATCCCTTGGCCCCCTCGCTCACCTGATGCGAACCCCCTAGATTTTTTTCTTCAGCGGATATGTGAAAGACAGTGTATAAGACCAACATTGATGACATTAAAACTCTCAAGAACAGAATAACTGAAAAAATAGTTGAAATCACTCCCGAAATGCTAGCCCGAACAAGGGAGGAAATTGAGTTTCGCTTTGACGTCCATAATTAGGGGGCACATCTATATATTAACACTATTGCGTGTATTTATTTATTTATCTGTAATTCTATCTCCTCCTAGACGGTTTGAGATAGCGACTTGAAATTTTCAGGGCAGGCTTATCAATAAAAAACCTGCTCTATCGCCAAAAATCAGCCCCCTACGACCCCCCCCCCCCTTCCCCACTTTCTGGGGTTTTCATTTAAAATTATCTGCTTTTGTTTTGTAATTCCCCTCAACAGATGGCGCGGGAGGGCGAAGCCGCGGGTAACAACTAGTTTAAATTTATTAAGGCATGCTAAGAAACTTTTTGAGTTTTTCTTTTGTGAATAAAAAAAAAAAATCACGTTGAAATCTGTAATAATTTTTGAGTAATAAACATGTAGAATACGGGAGGTAATTTAGAAACACCCTGTATAATGCGATTCCACTTTCAGAGCCCCCCCCCCCCCCCAAAAAAAAAAAATCAGTAAAAATTGTATCCTTTTGTAGAACACGATCCCCATTTTCAACTCGTCACGAGAAATAAAATATGCAAGAATATACAGAAAAACAGTATGTAATTTGAAATAAAGACCAGAGTAATTTTGGGGCCTTTTTAAATATTCATCTGTTAAATTAGTAAATGAAACATGATCAGAGGAGAAAATGCAACTACCTGGACTTATTTTTGAGAGGTCACTTTCGTATTAGCTTTGGGCGAGGGGAAATTCAAATAAAAAGTGAATTAATGTACTGTATAATGAATTGTACATTGTTTATGCTGATTACTTAATGGACTGTGATGTTTATTATACACCAGCTTCGTTTGAAGTTCTTCAGATCAAAGTTCGATTAAACCTCCTGTGGTCACTAAAAGAGTGCGCTTGGGGATCCAACCTCCTCCCCTAGTCGTTCTTTTATCCACATCAATGGTAGAGAATCTCTCAATTTCCGGTTCCTGATAAAAAGTTCCTATAAAATGTGATTTCTGGAGCTTGGAAGTGAAAAAATCTAGTGGAAAAACCACTAATCTGGCAACACTGAGCACAGAGGGCTACGGTGGCTCCCAACATGGGGCTACCTCCATTATGGGAAGTTAACCACCTTAAAGAAAAAGTAAAAGGAATCAAAACCACAACTTACATATTTGGGAAAATTTTACAAATCTTGATTCATTGAAATCACCATAAACAGAATTCGTTTTTATACATATTTGAATTAAATCTGTCAGCATTTTAGAATCTGGTGTGAAATTGCAGTTATTTTTTATCCCTGTTTAACAGTTACATGTTAATTTGTGTTATGTTGTATTGAAGGTAGATTTATCATCTGTTCTTGATATTATACAACCTCTGACAATTAAGTTCGGTGAATGACGTCACACCCTAATCTGTGCGAGCTTTACGCGAGTAACAATGCATGTGAATACAAGCCCAGTCATTGTTTAAACAAATTCAGACAGGTCACGTTTGTGCGTGCAATGGTTTAGCAGATGCTCGTTTCTTCAGTTGAAGGTGTAGCTTGCGCACGTAACTGTGGATAATGGATCAAAGAGGAACACTGCCGTAATCGTGCAACAGTTTCTGGCCAACAAAGGGGTCGTATCCATAGCTCATCCACCTTATTCACCAGACTTGGCACCGGCAGACTTTTTCTTGTTCCCACGCCTGAAACGGGCCTTAAAGGGACACAGATTTGCGGACATTCCAGACATTCACGTCCGATGTGACACGTGAACTTAAAGCCATCCCTAAGGAGCTTCCAGGACTTATACACCCGATCCCAAAAGTGTATTGCCTTCCAGGGTGATTATTTCGAAGGACAATAAAGTAAATGTGGCTCTATCTGTTTTGCATTTCGTTGTGTGAACTCATTCACCGAACTTAATTGTCAGAGGTTGTATTTAAAAAATTCCACTGAAAAATTAGAAAAAAAATTTCTCTTCATAAATTATATACAGAAAAAAATCTAACAATAAAAATAAATCTAAAAATTTGCTAAAATATGGAGATGATAATGTTTTATTAGTATAATTTTTTTTTATTTCTATATAATTAAATCCTAAAAAATTATTTCCTGAATTCAAGTAACTGTTATGTAAGTAAAAAATTTGTTATGTTGCCAATACCCTGTCCGAGGGAGCCACCATCAAAATGGAGGGAAAGCGCTGCCAGTAACATCAAAGGTTCCGACGCTATTGTCATTTCTTTCCATTAACGTTCTTTGGTAATACCTCCAATAATATAGGCCTCGGTGGCTCAGTGGTTGCGTGAACGCCTGTGATGCCCGAGTACACGGGTTCGATCCTGGCCGAGGATGACGAGGATTTTTCAGGGGGAATCCTGAGATCACGCACTTCCTTCTGAAGGGAAGTAAAGCAGTTTTTCCCGTGTAGTCGTTTGCCGGCTGCACGTTAAAGAACCCTTGCGAGGCAAAAATTGCGGCCCCTATAACGCCGTCCTGAAATGACCATAGCAGTTGAAAAGGACGTTAATACCAAACAAAACCAATACCTCCAATATCTGCAGCTATTATTTTCACGGCAATCAGCGACCGTGTCCAAGGCCGCCACCACCATAGCCTACAATGATAAGAGAGTAAAGAAATAATACTCCGTGGCCGCCACGCATCACCGTCCATCGGCGGAATCGGAAACTGAGTGACGTGACTTTACTGACTGACTGACTGGCTAAGGTCAAAAACTCTCACCGGTGAGAAGAGTTAGCGCTTGGTCGGTCAGAAATCCCGGTGAGAAAACAGTGACGTCATTTTAACGCGGTCAGAAACGCGAGTTAGTGCTGCTATGCCTAACCGGTTAGTCTCACCGTCCTCACCGAGAAAAAGACGGTTAGCTCAGTGAGAAATTACGTCATCATTCTCTCACCGGTGAGGGTTTTTTGACCACAGCCACCGATTGACGTGATTGGTTGAGTTTTTCTCGGTTTCACTGCTCTCAAAGATTGTGATTCTAGCAACCGCAGCCAGAATACAATATTCTTAAAATACAAAAAAAAATGCTACGAAAGGGCTGCGTTGAGGGCTACAGTCATTTTTTTTATTATTTCTTTTTTAACATTAGCCCTCGAAGGGGGTTCCATGACAGTTCAGAACATGACAAATCAGAACATGACAATTCAGAACATCACTAATCAGAACACTGATAAATCAGAACTATGCCAAATCAGAACTGTCACAATTCAGAACAATGACATATCAGAACATAGATAAAACAGAACAATGATTAATCAGAACTGTCACAATTAAGAACTATGACTAATCAGAACCTTGTTTAATAACATTATTTAAGGGGAGCTGGAGATAGTGTTGGGCATTATTGAAAAAAAACAACACGATATTTCTTTAATCGATTTTCATTAAAGCGATATTGATACGAAAATCGATATTTTCCATTCTAATTAGTTTTCAAGTAAAATACATAACAAAGGCGTCAGATTGAATGCAAAACATTTCAATTTTAATGAATTAAAACAAATAAGGAAAACGAGGTAAATTACATTGAATAATAGTTATTTTTCAAAAAAATACAAAAAAGTAATCACTGCAGATTGGCCATTCGACGTAAAAATATTAATTTGTCTTCTTCAGCATGATATTCTTGCACAATTCTTGCTACTCTAATACTCAGGGTCTCGTACTTCTTTTTTGTGGCTTCTGGGCGACCTGTCTGGGCATTGGCTAATAATAATAGCTGGCAAGCTATGTCTCGTTTTAATCCTTCGAATAGGTTCCAAATGCTTGGGTGGCTACAATGAAAAAGTGAATTTAAGGTGTTGTGAAAACCTTCACAACAATTTGTAGTCTTAGGACATCTTTCAGCAGCAGCCTCAAAATGATTCCAAATTGTTACTGGGAATAGAGGTGATCTTCCTGCAGCTCCTTCGATGTAGGTAGAGAAGAAATATGTGAGAACCTCATTGTAGCGTTGTTCATCCGGAAATGTGGCAGCTAGTTGGTCAAAGACCGTTCTTACTTCAAGTATTGGCACAAAAGAGAGAGCAGGTAGGGACTTCAGTTTCAACTTCACGTTTATATCAGACTCGTACACTTCTTTTAAGCCAACACTGTTGATCTTCCTAATAACGCTCTGGCATAGACGAAAGTAGCACCCTTTCACATCTGCTTGTGGAAAAGCAACTTGAGCAGCAGACATACATGCTTTTTCAAAGTCAAGCAGAATCTTTTGGGGTGTTATATTGGGCACCAGTTGCTGCAATATGGTAAACATTCTGCTGTATGTAACCATATTTTTTTTTTTGCAAAAAAAAATAAATACATGGAGGATAAGAATTACCAATTTTAGCATGCCAAGTATACAGCTGATAAAACATGCTGGGTGCTTTATCAAATGTTCCGTCTCCAAAAATGACATCCTTCTTTAATTCTGAGAGCAGATCATCATTCCCAATTGCCAGTATTCTATCTGGGTCATCAGACCCCGTATCATACAGTATGAGATCAGCATACTTCTCGGGGATAGGAAAATTAGTAGTAGCCGGATTGGGAATAAGAACACTTCCTTTATGTTTAAAAAGATTTCGCGTGAGTGAAGACTGTTTTGGAAAGTGTTCCAAAACATCCCTATTAACTTCTGATAAAATATTTCCCATAACTGTCCTCGGAGTTGCACCAACAGCCTTCATGTCTTGCTTCATCCTAGTCTTCAGAATATTCACCTGTGCTTTTTGAGGATTAGAATCGTGGCAGTGTTGTGGGACCTCTCCAATGATATTTTCTCCTTGTGTCCTCAAAAATGCCCTGCATTTGGTGGCAAAGTAGACTCTGCATCTCCAGGTGATCACTCCATTCCCGTTTACCCTATACTTGGTATATTCATAACCTTGGTATAGTAGAACTTGATTTCCTCTCTGTGTCTTTGAAAATTCCATGATAAAAGATCTGAGGATGAAATAATAATATAATAATGAATCTTATATCCTCAGAATAAATTTACTTAAAACTAAAATTAAAATAAACAAACACATGGTGGTATGATCTTACCGTAATCGTCCGTCAAGTGAAGCTTTCCAATCTAATTGCCGAACAAAATTGCATGTAAAGGTGAAAAACTGTCACGTAATATTGAAGGGAAGCCAGAGTAAAGATTGCATGTCGACAATCGACAATCGAACAGCGCAGGGAAAAAACGAAACGAGCGGTCCGAAAGCAACGCTTTCACTGCCATACTCATCCAGGAAGTAACCAGGGGAAGTACACTGAACTAGGCAAGAAGCCAGATGAGACCTAGTTAAGTCATCCAGTGGATAAGATTGGGTCCTTCCCTATAAGGACGAATAAGTTGATTGTTGATTGACGAGGGGCACGAGGAGCTATGAGATCCAGTAGTCGGGAAAGATGGCATTTTGGATATCATCAAAATTGATGTCCAGGACGTGTCGAGGCCTGCGATGCCTGAGGAAACTTCTAAACGTGAGTGGATGCTCCAGAATATCTGCAACCAGAGGATTGGGATGATCCTTAATCTTCGGAAGAAACTTCTTCAGTGACTCCTGTACATAGCTACCAATGGGAGGTATCTCAAAATCGTCGGAAATAGAAGTATTTGTAGCAACTCTCCTGTCGAGTTGGGCAAATGTCCTCAAGGTAACGTTTTGGAAGGTTTGGAGGTCCTTCCATCTGGACTTACATATTGTAGCCCAGGCAGGCATACCATAAAGCAAGATGCTTCGGATTACCGCCCTGTACAGCAATAGTTTGCAGTCCAATGCAAGCGCGCTGTTTCGCCCCAGAAGAGCTACCAGACTGAATTTTGCCTTGTTTGCTTTGTTGATGGCGTAAGAGACATGGTCGCCCCAGTTTAGCTTGGCATCTATTTACCACTCCGAGGTATTTGTAATGTTTCACCCATTCGAGCTCTTTACCAGAAAGGAGCAGAGGACTCGGGGGTTTCCGAAGTTTCTTTGTAATGAACATCGCCTTGCACTTGTCAACGTTTAGGTCGAGTCTCCACTTTGCAAACTATTTCTCGCACAGATGTAAGGCCTTTTGTAACCGTGATATGACGTGAGCTGGAACGCG
>JAHWFO010081521.1:318653-329419 GCA_023313115.1 Rhysida immarginata | reverse complement strand
AGATGTAAGGCCTTTTGTAACCGTGATATGACGTGAGCTGGAACGCGGTCCGTGGTCATGATGGACGCGTCGTCAGCGAACATATACAGCTTGCATTTAGTAAACGTTGGGAAGTCATGGATGAAAAAGTTGAAGAGTGCAGGGCCCAAGACAGAACCCTGGGGAACACCAGCCTTAACGTCACACGGGTTGGACATGGAGCAGCCAACCTTGACACGAAATATCCTGCTCGACAGAAAGGATCTAATCAAGGCAATAAGATCGTCCGGAAAACCACAAGTAATCATTTTGTAAATCAGGCCTTCGTGCCAAACCTGATCAAAAGCTTTTCGGACATCCAAAAAGACAAGAGCACCATATTTAGCACAGTTAAGAGGAGTGTTTAAATCTGCAATAAGCCTCCAGATCTGGAGTTGGCAGGAGTGACCTGGTCGAAAGCCGAATTGCTCTTCACGAACAAGATTATTAGCCACACAGAAGTCGTTAAATCTCTTAAGAATGACGCGTTCAAACACTTTTGACAGCATAGGTAACAAGCTTATAGGCCTATAGCTGACAGGGAGAGCAGGGTTAAGACCAGGCTTCTGTATGGTAACGATAACAGACTCTTTCCACTGGTCGGGGAAGTAACCATGTCTCCAGCAGTCATTCATGGCTTTGGTAATGACCGAGACAATATTAGAAGGCAAGTTCTTGAGAGCACTGTTAGTGACGGAATCAATACCTGCTGCTTTCTTGATTTTAAGTCGCTTGACGATGTCGGAGATTTCTTGAGCACTAATGACTTCCTCAGGGGTGGGAACACGATGAATGCACTGGTAAGCGATATACACATCGTTAACTAGCTGAGTGTTTTGGAGGCTGTCCAAGTTTGTCTCACCAGGCGTGGTAAATTGACTTTTCAGGGAATCAGCGATCAACTGAGCCTTATCCCCGTCATTGGTCACAACGTTGCCGTTGCCTGCAAGCAGTGGCGGCAATTGGATTGGTCTGTTACCCTTTAAGGCCCTCACAGTTCCCCAGAGCGAGTTGTCCTGGACAGTCAAGGACTTCAGTTTTTCACTCCACCTTTGATTTCGAAGTGCTTTAACCTCTTCCTGAACCTTGCGAGAAAGCCGGTTGTACTTGGTCTTGAAATAGGGAAGTCGCTTACGCTGCCATAATCTTCTGTAAGAATTCCTTTCGAGAATAAGACGCCTGATATAAGGAGGCAGGTCGAGATGTTCAGGACGCTTACGATCGATAGTAGAGGTACTGGAAGTAGTGGCATCGTTGACAACACGGGTGGTAGCATTAATATTACTATTGATATCCTCCTTATCAATCACCTCCTTGTAAGGAATGCTATTATCTCTAAGAATATCCTTAAAGAGCTTCCAGTCCTGTTTAGAGCGGAGCACAATCTTCTTATCGATGTTTAAGCCCTCAAACATAAGCATCACTGGACGGTGGTCAGACGATAAATCATCGACTGTGAAGATATTATAGGGCTTGAGGAAACCTTTAAGAACTGCAATATCCAGCACGTCGCTAACAGGAGAGTGGTCGCAATAGTATGTGTCATCAAGGGGACCAGCAACGAAGGTGTCAATCTCGTTTAAGGTGTATCCATATAATACATTGCCGTTTTGATTGGGGCATTTGGAGTTCCACGCATGGTGCTTAGCATTCAAGTCGCCCGCAATAACAATTGGGATGGGCCCAGACAGCAGCTCGTCAAGTTCGCACGGATCAAGCCTGTGCTTGGGTGGGTTATATAAGGAGATGAACTTGATTTCGCCTGCATCCACATCGTTTATGATCACGGAGACTGCTTCCATTCCCACAAAGTCTGGAGTGGCAGACTCACGATGATCAATGCTGTCCTTAACAATGATCGCTGCTCCACCAAAAGCGTGGCTGGAATTATTACCCAGTGGCCGATCCTTGCGATAAACACGATACCCAGGCAAGGTAAAAACTTGAGTAGATTTCAGGTGCGTCTCGCACATGAAGGCGATGTCAACATTCCAGTTTGCAAGGAAATTGTAGAATTCGATGCGCTTGCGAGCGATTCCTCTTGCATTCCAAATATTACAGCGGAGTTTCCCTTGATTAATGATCTTGTATGGGTGTCTGTCCATGATCATTTGTTGGATTCGTGAGAGGCAATCTGTGGCACTGCTTTTCCACTTTCCTTATATTGATTCAGCAAATTTCCCAGGAACCTGTAAACATCACGCAATTGATTGTGGTCGGCCGTACGTGTGTCCCGGGTATCAGCAGAACTGGATGCGACCGAAGCATAGGATTTCCCCTCTACCACTTTGGTGCTTTTGATCCTTTTGACTTGTGGATATTTGGGACACTTGGTGTAGCTAGAAGTGTGCTGACCAGAACAACGTATACATTTTGGCGGGTCTTTGCCTTTTATGTTGGTACAATCCCTCGACTGATGGTCACCAGCGCACTTATTACATCGAGGCGATTCTGTGCAACCTTGGGATACGTGATCAAAACGTAGGCAGTTGTAACACTGCAAGGGTCTTTTGTTACCTCTAAATAGTTCTACGGTAACAGCTAGAGGACCGACACGTTTTAAACCTAAGAAGGACTTATTATGTTCAGTATTCTGGAGGATAACTAAAATCATTGGCATTTCCACTGAACCATTTGCTTTTTTAAGCCTTATTGCTTTCTCCGGAAAATAATTCGCCTTCCTGAGGTCGTCGGCAAAGTCTTCAAGGTCATACGTTGTGTCGACATTTCGGACAACGTATTTCAGCATTTTTTTCGGATTTTAGTTGGTGATGCTGAATCTTAAGCACATCGTTGCTTTTCACTCCGGACACAAGAGTTTTATGGCTCTCTTCGTCGTGACACCTGATCTTTATGGTGTCCTTTCGACCTGTGTGGGCGGTAATTTTGTCGAGAGGGACGTGTTTTTTGATCTCCTCCAAAATCTCCTTTATTGGCTTCCCGTGGTGACGAACGATGATTGGCGGGATATATATTGCTCCCTTTTCACGGGTGACATTAATATGGGATAAACTGTGCTTAGCTTTGTTAGCTCGAAGGGCTACAGAGGCACTAGCGCTGACATCAAAAGTGGACTTTATATTGTCGATCCTAACACCTCCTTTGTTCCTCTTATTCTGTGCAGTCTGCCAGTCATCTCCATCAATGTCAGCAGAGTCATTATCAAGCCTCCTCTTTGTGCCTGTTCTTGATGAGGAGCTACTGTCGCCGCCCGCGCCCAGACCTGCAGAACCTTCTTTACAATCGTATGGAGGAACAGCGTTATCCACTAACATGGGCGAAACGGATGGAATGGCAGAGCCCATAAATTCCCTGATAGCACTGCTAAGATTGGCAATGCAGTTAGTAGTTTCCAAATTCGCACGCTTTACATCCTCTCTAAAGCTATCAATATTTGTGTTTACACTGCTAATATCATTAGTCAGCGATTCCAACCTTGTTTCTAATTCTAGATATTTTTTGTTCAATTCCGAACGTAATGCCTCAACCTGGTCATTTATAATGATGTCAAAAGCAAGAAATCTGGGGTCCTTACATGCATGTACAATACAATCGATCGAACAGCGCAGGGAAAACGAAACGAGCGGTCCGAAAGCAACGCTTTCACTGCCATACTCATCCAGGAAGTAACCAAGGGAAGTACACTGAACTAGGCAAGAAGCCAGATGAAACCTAGTTAACGTCATCCAGGGGATAAGATGGAGTCCTTTCCTATAAGGACGATGAAGTTGATTGTTGATTGACGAGGGACATGGAGCTACGAGATCCAGTAATCGGGAAAGATGGCCTTTTGAATGTCGTCGAAATCGATGTCCAGGACGTGACGAGGCCTGCGATGCCTGAGGAAACTTCTAAATGTGAGTGGATGCTCCAGAATATCTGCAACCAGAGGATTAGGATGGTCCTTAATCTTCGGCAGCAACTTCTTCAACGACTCCTGGACATAGCTACCAATTGGAGGTATATGGAAGTTCTCAGCAATAGAAATATTTGTTGCGACTCTCCTGTCGAGTTGGGCGATAGTCCTCAGGGTAACGTTTTGGAAGGTTTGGAGATCCTTCCATCTGGTCTTACATATTGTAGCCCAGGCAGGCATACCATAAAGAAGAATGGTTCGTATAACCATCTTATAAAGCAAGAGTTTGCTATCCATTCCAAGGGCGCTGTTTCGCCCCAGAAGAGCAACTAGACTAAACTTGGCCTTTTTAGCTTTACTTATCGCATAGGAGACATGGTCACTCCAATTTAGCCTGGCATCTACCATCACTCCGAGGTATTTGTAATTCTTAACCCATTCGAGCTCTTTACCAGAAAGGAAGAGAGGACTCGGTGGTTTCCGAAGTTTCTTCGTAATGAACATTGCCTTGCATTTGTCAACGTTCAGGTCGAGTCTCCACTTTGCAAACCACTCTTCGCACAATTGTAAGGCCTTTTGTAAGCGTGATATGACGTGAGCGGGATTGCGGTCAGTAGTCATGATGGCCGCGTCATCAGCAAACAGATATAGTTTGCACTTGGTAAAAGTTGGGAAGTCACTGATGAAAAAGTTGAACAATGCAGGCCCTAGGACAGAGCCCTGGGGAACACCAGCATTGACGTCACAAGGGTTTGACAAGGAGCAGCCAACCTTGACACGAAATATCCTGTTTGAGAGGAAGGAATTAATCAAGCTAATAAGTTTGTCCGAAAAACCACGTGTAATCATCTTGAATATGAGGCCATTGTGCCAAACCTGGTCAAAAGCTTTACGAACATCCAAGAAGACAAGACCACCATACTTAGCACAGTTAAGAGGAGTGTTTAGGTCTGCAACAAGCCTCCAGATCTGAAGTTGGCAGGAGTGACCTGGGCGAAAGCCGAATTGCTCATCACGAACGAGATTGTTTGCTACACAGAATTCGTTAAACCTCTTCAGAATGCAGCGTTCAAAGACTTTGGATAACATAGGTAGTAAGCTTATGGGCCTGTAGCTGACAGCAAGAGCAGGGTTTAGACCAGGCTTTGGTATGGTAACTATGATGGATTCTTTCCACTGGTCGGGGAAGTAACCAAGTTTCCAGCAGTCATTTATGGCTTTGGTAATAGTTGAGACAATATTAGGAGGCAAGTTCTTCAGAGCACTATTGGTGATGGAATCAATACCTGCTGCTTTTTTGATTTTAAGTCGCTTTATGATATCGGAGATTTCATGAATACTAATGACATCCTCAGGGGTAGGAACACGATGGATGCACTGGTAAGCGATACAGTCATTGTTCACAAGCTGTGTGTTTGAGAGACTATCCAGGTTGGTCCCAGTAGGCGTGGTAAATTGGATCTTCAGGGAATCCGCAATCAGTTGAGCCTTTTCCCCGTCACTGGTGACGAAGTTGCCATTGTCTGCAAGCAGCGGCGGCAATTGGATGGGCCTGTTACCCTTCAAGGCCCTTACAGTACCCCAGAGTGAGTTGTCCTGGACAGACAAAGACTTCAGTTTTTCGCTCCACCTTTCTGCTCGTAGAAAGTTTATCTCTTCCTGAACCTTGCGAGAAAGCCTGTTGTACTTAGTCTTGAAATAGGGTAGTCGCTTGCGTTGCCATAGTCTCCTATATGAATTCCTTTCAAGAATGAGATGCCTAATGTGAGGAGGGAGGTCGAGGTGTCTGGGACGTTTTCGGTCAGCAGTGGCGGTACTAGAAATAGTAGCATCCTTGATAACACGAGTGATTGTACTGATATTTTTGTTGATGTCCTCGTTGTCGTTAACCTCCTTGTATGGAACGCTATTTTCTCGAAGTATATCCTTAAAGAGCTTCCAGTCCTGTTTGGTGCGAAGCCCTATTTTCACATCAATGTCTAAGCCGTCGAAGACAAGCATGACTGGTCGGTGATCAGAGTTTAAGTCGTCTACTGTAAATATATTATAGGGATTGAAGAAACCTTTAAGAACTGCTATGTCCAGCACATCGCTGACAGGAGAGTGGTCACAGTAGTACGTGTCCTCAAGGGGGCCAGCAACGAAGGTGTTAATCTCGTTTAGGGTGTAACCATATAAGATATTACCATTTTGATTTGAGCATTTTGAGTTCCATGCTTGGTGTTTGGCATTTAAGTCTCCCGCCATTATTACTGGAATGGGCCCGGAAAGAAGCTCATCAAGCTCGCAAAGACCAAGCTTGTGTTTAGGCGAGTTATATAATGAGGTGAGCTTGATTTCGCCTGCATCAGCGTCATTAATAATCACGGAAACGGCTTCCATTCCTTCGTAGTTGGGAGTGACAGACTCACGATGAATAATGCCATCCTTGATAATGATTGCTGCTCCACCAAACGCGCGGCTGGCATTATTACCCAGAGGCCGGTCCCTGCGATAGACATGATAGCCAGGCAATTTGAACACTTGGGTTGGTTTCAAGTGCGTCTCGCACACGAAGGCGACGTCGACATTCCAGTTTAAGAGGAAATTGTAGAACTCGTTGCGCTTGCGAGCAATTCCTCTTGCATTCCAAATATTGCAACGGAGTTTTCCTTGAATAATGGTCTTTTGTGGGTGTCTATCCATGATTAATTGCTAGATTTCTCAGACGCGTCCTGTGGCATTACTTTACCACTTTCCTTGTTGATGTTTAACAAATTCCCTAAGTATCTATAGATACTACGTAGATGGTTTGGATTAACCATATCTGAGTCATTTGCGCTGGATGCAACCGAAGCATAGGTTTTTCCTTCTAGCACTTTGTTGCTTTTGAGCCTTTTGACATGGGGATATTTAGGACACTTAGTGTAACTAGACGTGTGCTGACCGTCGCATCTAATACACTTAGGGGGGTCTTTACCCTTAACATTGCTACATTCCCTCGACTCGTGGTTGCCAGCGCATTTGTTACATCGAGGCGATTCGGTACAACCTTACATGCATGTAGAGATTTCCGGGTTTATATATGCTACACTGACCAATCAATGAAATGTGAACTCGGCTTAATTAGCCCATTGGCTTAAGTGATGACGTATCCTTTCCTTTTGATGCATTGCATTAAAGTAAGGTACGTTGTAACGGGATTTTACTGTAATACGTCGATGTTTTGATTCGATAAATAAATAAATAAATAAATAAATGAATAAATAAATTGGTATGGCGGAATGGTACATTCGCACAGACCTACCAGAAGATAACTTTGAAATCTTAAATAGGAACCCCTATTTTTAATGGTATATTCAACTTTTAAAGTTAGAACCTAGTTTTCTAAATTCAAAATTTCAACATAAAGTTTCACTCTTCGTCAATATTTAAATGTACCTTCTGTAAAAGACAGACGAACAGAACCCATGGAGAACTGGAAAAGATACAAAGAAGTATTTCCCGACTTATTTCAGATAGCAGAAAAATATTTGTGTTGTGGGAACTTCAGTTCCCTGTGAGCGGCTTTTTTCAATGACTGGCCAAATAATCACAGAAAAAAGGAATAGAGTTAAACCAGAAAATATGGCAATGACTGTATTTTTAGCAAATATTCCCGATAATTTGTGGCAATAAAAATAACTATTATTCAATGTAATTTACCTCGTTTTCCTTATTTGTTTTAATTCATTAAAATTGAAATGTTTTGCATTCAATCTGACGCCTCTGTTATGTATTTTACTTGAAAACTAATTAGAATGGAAAATATCGATTTTCATATCGATATCGCTTTAATAAAAATCGATTAAAGAAATATCGTGTTGTTTTTTTTTCAATAATACCCAACACTATCTTCAGCTTCCCTTAAATAATGTTATTAAACAAGGTTCTGATTAGACATAGTTCTTAATTGTGACAGTTCTGATTAATCATTGTTCTGTTTTATCTATGTTCTGATATGTCATTGTTCTGAATTGTTACAGTTCTGATTTGGCATAGTTCTGATTTATCAGTGTTCTGATTAGTGATGTTCTGAATTGTCATGTTCTGAATTGTCATTTTCTGATTTGTCATGTTCTGAACTGTCCGGTTACCCTCGAAGGGCTACATATGGTCACGCTGCTATGCAAACCGAAATGATGGTGGCAAAGTTTCGGTTTAGTAGAACGCAAAGCAACAACTGAAACTATTTTTTATTTCTCGGACAGTTTCGGTTTAGTACTATGCAAATCGCCAGAGACGCCACTGAAAAATACTCGCGCTCGACGCATAGGTACAGTGGCTAGAAAGGGTATGTCACCCTTTCTAGCCAGTTTAGCATAGGAGTGTCCCATCCATCTTTTCTTCATCCATGTTGTAAGCTATGTTCCCGATTCTCATTGTGCAAGTACTCAGGGGTTGAAAGGCCCTCGAAAAAACATGGCGTCTTGTTTAGCGAAGCATCAGCGACGATGTTTCTTCGAGCCTTTTTTTAATTAGGTTTTTAGTCATATAGAAAAAAATATATCACTAAACTGCCCATGTGTACTGATATAAAGCTTCTTGAGCCGACTGAACTAGAGACGATCTATTAGCGAGACATGACATTTCATCGTTTTCCCATAGCAAACTTATATTTATTGCGGTGGCGCCGTCTGGAGTTATCGGATGCAACTCTAGGGACACATCATGAATGTCGTCACGCAGACGAGAATTAAATGACGTCATTCCTAATAAACGTGCCCCCCCCCCCCAGGGAAGTTAATATATCGTCTCCCCTTCCCCCGCTGTACACTTTATTTATTTATTTTTATTTATATATTTATTTATATTAGTAAATGAAGCATTTAATTTACTTTTTCATTACACAATTTAAATTTCTGAAATCTGATAATTCATACATTGCAACAGAATGCCATCAGTTTAGGAAAATTTCAATACAAAATTTAACAAGCGCGTTTTAAAACGCAAGTAATTTTCTACAAGTAAAGAGAACTTGCCTAAAAACGTTTGTGAGAAGATTAAATGAATGAACTGTGAGAATGTATGAAGTATAAATGAAGTTGCAATGCCTCCCGTAGTTGCATTCAGTAAAAATGAAAGTAAAATACAGACACCCGGAGAAATTCTTTAATGGTCGCTGGTAAAATGAAATGTGGTGAAGATCGTCTCTGCTTGCAAGTACTGTGCCCGCGCCACGAGAAGGCGGTTGAGTTTCCAAAATCTCTCATATGGCGCGCTAGGTGCTTTGGCCAATCCATTTTTCTATAGGGTAGAAGTAGTTATGCTGGAGAAAGAAATGAAATGAAATGACGTTCAGAGCAACCTTCCTTCCTTCAGAATGTAACGTTTTCCCTTTTACCATTTTTGCACGAATTTCCATATACAGTGAAACCTCTTTAAGCCGACCAGCAATGGTTCCACATAATAGTGGTCGTTTGGAGAGGTGGTCTTCTTAAAGAATGGGGGGCGGCCCCAAAGCGTAATTTATAATTTCATTGTCTCAATTGTTTAACATTATAAGGATATAATCTGAAAATATACAAAGCTTACTCTTTTGGTTTCATTTATTATTTTAGTCATTTGCATAATGGACTAAAGTTTTATTAATGAATTTTAATGAAATTTTCATAACTTTATGCAGTAATGTGGCTATTCAAAATAAACAATACGTGAAAACGAAATATTAATACCTAATACATGTATAATTACATAGCAATAAAAGTGATCCCAATTATTGGATCAAAAATTTCCCCTATTCTTTGTTGAAAAACTGCAACATTGAAGTTTATTTTTTTCTGCTCAACATTTTACGTACTGTAACTTGTTGATATTCTTTTTTCACCTCTTCAAACAAATGCAGCAAGTTTTGACTTGGTCTTGTAGCGATAAAAAGCAAAGTTTTCTTTTTGACATGGTAATAATAGCAGGCAAGAAATTGAAATGTGATGTGAAGAGTGAAAGTGATGTAAAGTGAGCCCAACACGTGCATTCTCAACTGCAATCACATGTTGCGCTCTTCCTAACTATGTTAAAGTAGCCGTGTGAATGAATGCCATTGATACACAAAGCAAAAAAACAGATTGAACAATGCTCAGATTACTACTCCTCCATCAAAAAAATGAGCATACTCTTTAATTTAGAGGAAGTGGCATTATTAACGCTTCAATCCCAAGACCAACGACCACCCATTTCAGGCATCAATCATTGATGTTCCTTCTTTAAACAGACCAGTAAACATGGCAAAATCAAGTCATGGCAATCTTGACTCGATTTTGCCATGTCTACTGGTCGGTTTAAAGAGGGTATATTGATGGTTGGTGCCTGAAATGGGTGGTCGTTGGTCGAGTAAAGAGGTGGTCGGCTTAAAGAGGGAAAAAATGCATTATACCTATGAGACATTAATTCCGTGCCAAGGAAAAGTGGTCGAGTTAAGAGGGGGTCGTGTTAAAGAGGTGGTCGAGAATAGAGGTTTCACTGTACAAAAATAACTTTTTCCAAGCCCTGAATAACTTTGCAGTAAACTACTCCTACCCTTTAGCAAAATGGATTGGCCAAGGCAGATAGCGCGCTATGTGAGAGATTTTGGGAACGCAGCCGCCTTCTCGTGGCGCGGGCACAGTACTCAAACATGTGACTCAACGGCCACTTGCAATTGGTTAATAGATCGTCTCTGACCTAATAAGCGCTCAAGATGAAAAAAAA
The DNA here is from genome assembly GCA_023313115.1 of Rhysida immarginata. Classification (NCBI taxonomy): domain Eukaryota; kingdom Metazoa; phylum Arthropoda; class Chilopoda; order Scolopendromorpha; family Scolopendridae; genus Rhysida; species Rhysida immarginata. The sequence continues at coordinate 318,840 of JAHWFO010081521.1, read as the reverse complement.
ACGAAACTAACTCTCTTGATGACGTCATTGGGTTCTGTTGGTACCTGGAGTTGTCGGATGCAACACATACCTGCGCAGAGAGAGATGCGTATAGCACAAAATTTGCTCAAATTTCAGGTGTCGTTAATTGATCGTCTCTGGCCTGAACCAACGCCTCCTAAAGATAAGGCCTGAGCGCGAAAACGTC
>JAHWFO010081521.1:296573-318253 GCA_023313115.1 Rhysida immarginata | reverse complement strand
GTGTTTATCTTAACCTCTATAATACCCCCTTTAAGTATTTTACATTCAATGTAAATCACCCTGTATAATAAGTCTCCCATAGATTTACCATTAAAAATTTATTAATATATGAATTTAACGTTATTAATTAATTAATTAATTAATCCAAATATTTTAATTTCAGTTAAAAGACGCTGCTGGAAACAAGTTATTTTTATTTGAAGATTTAGAAGAAAAAGTGAAAGCTACATTAGCAGCAACAGAAGATTGTACTTCTGATGTGAACTATTTAAAATTTTTCGAACAATGCGTCAAATAAATAAATACATGAATAAAAAAATCTTTTTTACATCAAGATTATTTTGTATTCAAATAAATGAAGTAAATTTGTGACTTTAGCCAATTTCAAATGAAATTGATGGAAACCTTGCAGTACATAGCAGGAATATCATAATTCACAGTACATAGTGAGCAAACATGAGCAGCACTAATCACCTAAATACGCTTGAAAATTGCGCATTACTATCATAGAGGAACATCAGCCAACCGGATGGCACACCACCCCATGTTCAGGAGACTCTGTCGCCCCCATTTCCCAGACAGATGAATAGGATGATGGCACGATCTCTTGACCACCACATTTACCCCATAAACCAGGAATAGAAGGCGAAACCAGTTGGAATTCTGTGTGTTTTCATACATCTCAGCAGTTGCCATTTGCGCCTCCTTTTGAATGGGTATTGACAAAAGGACTAAAATCTTGTAAACATTCCAAAGAGTAGCTTTAGCTGTGAAGCAGAAACACATTTATACATTTATTAACAAGAAATCCCCCCCCCCCCACACACACACACAAATAGGATAAGTCGAGTAGCAGACCCTGCTGTCACCTATTTTTACCCCTTTATCTGCACTTTTTACCTCCTTCCAAATTGATTTCTCAAGCGTAGTATGTAGAAAATGTAAAAGAGCTCGTAACTTCTTTCCTTTCCTCATCATTTCTGAACGAATGATATATCACCTGCCATATGTTACCATATTTCTAAAGTGACTGCCATCCCCCAACCCGAACAATTGGGCCTAAACTTCATAGTAATGTAGATCTTGCCCAGAGACAATCAATAAGGAGACCTGGCATTATCTCATTTTACGTGTAATGCGCATTTTTCACGCGCAGATCCCGTTTCATAAGTTTCATCCAGATGGCGCTGCGGCTATGATGGAACGGTTTCAGTTTCAATAAAAGTGAAAATAAAACTTGTAAACAAACCGCCAAGTCCGTTACTCTGGCATGTTTTACTCACGAGTCAAGTGGGCATTCCACAGTGAAGTGGTTTTGGATCTTGAAATTTTGGAAGCATCCTCAGCAGAGATGATCAACAAGTCTTCTATCTGCACACGTCTTCTACAACGTTTTAGAGAGAAACTGTCTGCAGTTTTTACTAAAATGTCGGGGCAATGGTGTGTTGCAAAATTTTGTACTAACCGATGCGGAATGAAGAACCTGTCGTTTTTTGCATTTCCAGCAGATCCCGAGAGGTAATTATTATTTTTTTATATTAAGTATTAAAATTCACACATTTAAGCTTTCATGTTTTGCATTAATTTTCCTTTTAGAGCTTTCTTTTATATACTATTTAGATGCATTTTCTTGCGATAATAGGTGCATATCCAGCGATTTTAATTATTAGATTTTAATACAGCTTTTTTCGATGAATAAAATGTAGTTTTTGATCATTAAAATAATTTTTCATATCAATAAAATATAGTTTCATTCAAATAAACGTAGTTTCACATTGAAAAATAAACATTCACATCAATAAAATAATAATTTAAATCAAGAGCAGATGAGCAATTTTATTTCTACCTTCATCTGTTCTTGATAAAGAATTATATTATTCTTATTGTATTTTATTTGTAATACGCTTATTCATTTTAGAAATAATATTATATATTGTTTCATTATAATTCAAAATATGAATAATTTAATTTTTTTTAAGTTACTGTAATTTTTTTCAATAATAATCTGCTAAATAAGAAGATCAGTTTAGATTACATTTTCTTGAAATAAAATTGCGTTTTATTAAAAGGAATTTACATTTTTATGACGTGAAATACGTTTTATTGATGTGAAAAATTTTCTATTAATGTGAACTATTATTTTATTAATGTGAATGTTTAATTTTCAATGTGAAACTACGTTTTTTTTTTTGAACGAAACTATATTTTATTGATATAAAAAATTATTTTCCATCGAAAAAAGCTGTAAATGATTTTAACAATAATGGATATGTTATTAATCAACTGAAGCTTGAGGTGAAATCATGATGGAGGTGGGAGGGGGTCCCTCACAACAGTAATGCAGTAATAGACAAGTTTCAACTGATGGATGTTTATCGCCAGATCACGCAGATCATATCCAATCAGCGCACAGTCAGCTCGGTTGCATGGAAAAACTGGAATTAGAAACTTAGAAGGAATAAGGGAGGCATAAAGACTGTCCTCCACTTTCGCCCCTTAAATTTTTGCCCGTTCCACTTTCGCCCCGGCACCATTATATGGTAATTTCACTTTCGCCCTGTATATTTTATCAAGGCCCTGAAGAGAGGTTAAGGTTATACGCAAGTAACTTGAATACAACATAGCCAGGGTTTCAAACGGGAGCCCGACAATTGGGTGGTTGATAATTCGGTGAACGTCAATTCGATAGACGCGACAATTCGGTGGACGCGACAATTCGGTGGAAATGCAAATTCGATCGAGATTTTTAAATCACCAAAGAATTTAAGTATTTAAGTTGTTTGTTTATAATTGACACATCTTAATTGCAATTACAAATCAATTTGCTTCATTCATTTTAGGTCGAAGTCACTTTATATGCGGGAATCTTTTATTTATTGTTTATTAGCTTACAAATAAATGAGATTATTTCTTTATTAAATAATTTATTAAATCATTTTGTGTTATTGCTAAGAGTTCCATTATTCAATTAAAAATACTGTTATCCTTAAAATAGGCACAATAGGAAGTGGGTAGATAGATATGTTATTTGACATTAATATAGCACGGTGACCCCCCCCCCTACAGCCGGGTTTAATATAAAAAGGCTGTTGGAGAGGAGGGTTCAAAGTGGATTAGGAGGAGAACACTGAGAACAGAGGTTCATCTCACCTGCTGCTGCTACTGCACGACGATTCTACCACTCGACGGACGACGACATACCTATTGCAGTCTGGACGACTTTCAGTACATCGGTGGATTTTCCGAGAAGACTAAAAAGGTAGGACTTTTCTAAGTCATTTAAACTGAGTCGTTTTGAGTAGGTGCGTCCTTCTAAGGACGGCAAAACCCAGCACCACACCTGCTTCATGATGACATCAGGCACTGTTAAGTATGCTGATGGTAAAGTGTTACCTTGTGACCTGGCCTACAAAGATGCGTGTAAGGATCCGAGATTTCTGGCATTTGACATTATGTACTGAGCTGAACAGGAAATATCTTGAGTTAGAATCAAGGGTGGAAGCGCTGTCTAAGGAACTTGGTAGTAAAATTGATAGCTTAAAAAGTGATATTCAGAGTGCTAGTTTAGAGACTGCCAATGGCTTCGCTAACCTTGGCAATATTATCAAGGAACTTATGGGCTCTCCCGTTACTTCGGATTCGCCCATGATAGAGGTAAATCGTGATCCAATGCGTAATAATGAAAATGTTTCTACCTGCCTGGAAGAAGTCAACGAAGGAAACTCCTCACTACGAACTAGCGTCAAAAGAAGGCACGAAAATGATTCTGCCGAAAGTGATGGAGGTAACTGGCGTATTGCGCAGAATAAAAGAAACAGAGGTGGTGTTAGAATAGACAACATTCAGTCCACTGTCGATATAGAAAATGGTGTCTCTGTAGCCCTACGAGGTAACAAAGCTAAGCGTGGTTATTCCGAAAGCTAACCTAACCTCTCTGTATAATTCTCCTAGGCATAAGCTTGGACCGTGCGAGCTTGACGAGCTGCTGTCTGGGCCCGTTCCAGTGGTTATGGCGGGAGACTTTAACGCTAAGCACCCTACATGGAATTCCAAATGCTCCAACCAAAATGGCAATATCCTCTATGGATATACTCTAAACGAGATTGACACATTTGTTGCTGGACCCCTTGATGACACGTATTACTGCGACCATTCTCCTGTCAGCGACGTGCTGGACGTTGCAGTTCTTAAAGGATTCTTTAAGCCCTATAATATTTTCACAGTCGACGACTTATCCTCTGACCATCGTCCAGTGATGCTTATCTTTGAGGGCTTGAACATCGATGTTAAGATTGGGCTTCGCTCCAAACAAGACTGGAAACTCTTCAGGGATATCCTTAGAGAAAACAGCATTCCATATGAGGAGGTTATTGACAACGAGGACATTAATGCAAATATCAGTTCTATTACTCGTGTTATCAATGATGCTACAGCTTCCAGCACTTCCACTACTGATCGAAAGCGTCCTGAACACCTCGACCTGCCTCCTTATATCAGGCGTCTTATTCTCGAAAGAAACTCTTACAGAAGATTATGGCAGCGTAAGCGACTTCCCTTCTTCAAGACTAAGTACAACCGGCTTTCTCGCAACGTGCAGGAGGAGGTTAAAGCACTACGAAATCAAAGGTGGACCGATAAACTGAAATCCTTGACTGTCCTGTACAACTCTCTCTGGGGAACTGTGAGAGCCTTAAAAGGTAACAGACCAATTCAATTGCCGCCACTGCTTGCAGGAATGGCAACGTTGTCACCAGTGACGGGGATAAGGCACAATTGATCGCTGATTCCCTGAAAAGTCAATTTACCACGCCTGGTGAGACAAACTTGGACAGCCTCCAAAACACTCAGATAGTTAACGATGGGTGTATCGCTTACCAGTACCTTCATCGTGTCCCCACCCCTACGGAAGTCATTAGTGCCCAAGAAATCTCCGACGTCATCAAGCGACTTAAAACCAAGAAAGCAGCAGGTATTGATTCCATTACAAACAGTGCGCTCAAGAACTTGCCTTCTAATATTGTCTCGTTCATTACCAAAGCCATGAACGACTGCTGGAGACATGGTTACTTCCCCGACCAATGGAAAGAATCCGTCATAGTTACCATACAAAAGCCTGGCCTAAACCCTGCTCTTGCTGTCAGCTACAGACCCATAAGCTTGCTACCTGTGCTGTCAAAAGTTTTCGAACGCACCATTCTGAGAAGGTTTGACGAATTCTGTGTAGCAAACAATCTCGTTCGGGATGAGCAATTTGGCTTTCGCCCAGGTCACTCCTGTCAACTTCAGATCTGGCGTCTTGTTGCAGATCTAAATACTCCGCTTAACTGTGCCAAGTACGGTGGTCTTGTCTTTTTGGATGTCCGTAAAGCTTTTGATCAGGTTTGGCACAATGGCCTCATATACAAGATGATTACTTGCGGTTTTTCGGACGAACTCATTACATTGATTAGTTCCTTTCTGTCAAACAGGACATTTCGTGTCAAGGTTGGATGCTCCATGTCTAATCCTTGTGACGTCAATGCTGGTGTTCCGCAGGGTTCTGTCTTGGGCCCTGCACTGTTCAACTTTTTCATCCATGACTTCCCAACTTTTACTAATTGCAAGTTATATCTATTCGCTGACGACGCGGCCATCATGACTACTGACCGAAATCCCGCTCACGTCATATCACGGTTACAAAAGGCCTTACATCTGTGCGAGAAATGGTTTGCAAAGTGGAGACTCGACTTAAACGTTGACAAGTGCAAGGCGATGTTCATTACGAAGAAACTTCGAAAACCCCCGAACTCCCTCTTCCTTTCTGGTAAACAGCTCGAGTGGGTAAAAAATTATAAATACCTCGGTGTGGTGGTAGATGCCAGGCTAAATTGGGGAGACGACGTCTCCTATGCGATAAGTAGAGCCAAGAAGGCGAAGTTCAGTCTGGTTGCCCTTCTGGGATGAAACAGCGCTCTTGGAGTGGATACCAAACTTCTGCTTTACAAGATGGTTATACGAACCATTCTTCTTTATGGTATGCCTGCCTGGGCTACAATATGCAGATCCAGATGGAAGGATCTCCAAACCTTCCAAAACGTTACTCTGAGGACTATCGCCCAACTTGACAGGAGAGTCGCTACAAATATTTCTATTGCTGAAGATTTCCATATATCTCCAATTGGTAGCTATGTACAGGAGTCGCTGAAAAAGTTGCTTCTGAAGATCAAGGACCATCCAAATCCTCTGGTTGCAGATATTCTGGAACACCCGCTCACGTTTAGAAGTTTCCTCAGGCATCGCAGGCCTCGACACGTTCTGGACATCAATTTCGACGACATCCAAAAGGCCATCTTTCCCGAATACTGGATCTCATAGCTCCTCGTGCTCCTCGTCAATCAACAATCAACTCTATCGTCCTTATTGCAAAGGACCCCATCTTATCCTCTGGATGACTTAACTAGGTTTCATTTGGCTTCTTGCCTAATTCAGTGTACTTCCCCTGGTTACTTCCTGGATGAGTATGGCAGTGAAAGCGTTGCTTTCGGACCACTCGTCTCGTTTTCCCTGCACTGTTCGATTGTCGATTGTCGGAGGGTTCAAAATCTTTCCACACCCTGTGTTGTAAAGGCCGGTGTCCTCGGGCCTATGCTATTTAATTACTTTGTACATGATTTCCCAAAACCCGATAATTGTAATCTGTATTTTTATGCGGATGACACTGCCATTATGACATGGGCACACCAGCCGGCTCACGTTATCACTCGGCTGCAGTGCGCCTTGAAGCAGTTCGAAGACTGGTTTAACTGCTGGAAGTTGAACCTTAACGTCGGAAAGTGCAAGGCTTTGTACCTCAATAAGAAGCTCAAGCATCCCCCAGATTCTCTTGTTCTGTTTAATAAGAAACTGGACTGGGTGGACAACTACAAGTACCTGGGAGTTATCATTGACTCAAGACTCTCATGGAACCAGCATATGTCCTATGCTCTGAACAAAGCGAAGAGGGCTAAGTACAGTATCATAGCTCTTATGGGTCGCAACAGCGCCCTCAGCATTGACAACAAGCTTCTTCTGTACAAATCGATTATCTGGACCATACTCCTCTATGGCATGCCTGCGTGGGCGACTATCTGTAAAAGCAGATGGAGTGAACTACAGTCATTCCAGAATGTTACCCTGAGGACCATTGCCCAGCTGGACAGAAGGACGGTGAAAAACCAATCCATCCACCTCGATTTAAACATGGCCCATATCGGTAAGTTTATACAGGATCTCCTTTTGATTATGATACAGAAGATGAAGACTCACGACAATAAGCTTGTGAAAGGGATACTGGAGAACTCAATGAATATGAACTGGCATACGAAGTATCGTAAACCGAGGCACGTTCTTGACATCAATTTTGAAGATATTAGCAACGTCTCTTTCCCAGACTACTGGAAGATGTGATAATCTTATTTCTCCTTGTATTTTTTATTTCGTTTGTTTTTTGTTTCTGACAATCGTCAATCTTACTTTCTTTTTTGTATAATATGGAAGACCGCTTGGGTTGGTTAGGCTTCTTGACTACCTCAGTGTATTTCCTTTGGAGTTTATTCTGGTTAGATGAGCTTTGTGAAAGCGCTGCTTTCGCCCCACCCTAACGAATGTACACTTCACTGTTCGATTGTCGATTGTCGAGGACAGAGGGTAGAGTTCATTTCATTTTTAGGTTGAAAAGGTTGATCCCTAATATAACTAATTCCCCCTCCAGCTTTTTAAAAGAAATAAGTTTCCCTTCTCAAAATTATTACAAGTAAAATATAACTATACAAAAAATATAAATAAATTACAAAAAATATATACAAAAACAAATAAATTACAGATAAAATATACAAATGAAATTGTAACAAAAAAAATTGTAAGATATAATAAAAATCAAATAATTTTCAAATTTATTCTTCTGTGACGTTATCACGTGTTAGGTAAAATAATCGTTTTATAATAGAATTGATCACAGGAATAATAGAGGGTATTATTCAACTTCTTTACGGGAATATAGTAATGTAAGTGTTTTGATGTAGTGGCATATCAAGTGGAGATAATGTAAAATTATAAATTTGGATAATTATTGGAAGGCACACGAGTGTGAAATAACAGGAGGGGTGGAGCAATGACAGGAAGAGACGTTCTTTTCGAATTTTAATAAGTATTGCTGATGCTGGTCATTGGAATCCCCCAATAAATAGATATGTTGATTTTTTTGATGAATTGTTTGTAACACGGATTTTGTGTAGTATTTGGGATCGTTGCCATTTTTATGGTTTATTCACTTTTTGAACTTGGGAATTGATAAGAGGGGAAGAGAGCGGATGCTTGCGAAGCTATAAATAAGAGAGAAACCGAAACTTATTCATGAGTCATGCTTGAGAGTTGCCAGAGGTAGGCTGCACGCTTTTTCCTCTCGTTTGAAGTAACGGAAAATTATGGAATGGATCTGAAATAGCATTTGCGAAAAACCGCTGCTGTGCAACTTCCACAGTTAGCCAAGTAGCTAGGCTGATTTCTAAAGTTCAGTTCATGGTTTGAAGTAACGGAAAATTATGGGAATTGAATAGAGATAGCATTTGCGAAAAAACGCTGCTGTGCAACTTCCACAGTTAGCCAAGTAGCTAGGCTGATTTCTATAATTCAATTCATTGTGTGAGCAGGCTCATCAAAAGGAAATATGTATAAAGATGATGTGGGTTAAGCAAGTAGGTAGTCGAGGGGAGGCGGAATGCTCTCTCCGGCGACTGATTGAAGGAGGAGGGTCAAGTGAGATGCGCCACGGCGGCTACGTAACCTCCGTAGTCACTAATGCGATCCGGTGGCTCTTTCCTCCCGAAATCAAGGCTTGCAGAGGCTCATAGTCATCATATAATATAGGAAATTTGACATTATGGTATAGTGACTCCCGATTGGACAGTTAATGATATAAAAGAAACTCCCGATTAAGTAACGTTGAAATGGAACATGTATGCGATTGATATTCTTCAGAGTCGTCTGTTATAATTAGAATTAAAATATGGAAATTGGAACCCCGACATTCTTCAGAGCAATTGTAGACGAGCAACAAGATATTCTTCAAGTGAGCAACGTGATTTTCTTCAAGCGAGCAACATGATTTTTCTTCGAGCGACAGGCATAATTAGGAACCCGACAATGAGAGAAGAAGACAACGGCATATTATGCGAGATCTTCTGTTGAACTTAGTGGGGACACTTTGAGACTTCCAGTGGACTCACTCACTAATCGATCCGGATTTTCTTCAGATGTGTTTTTGTGCTTCAGAATGATAAGTGATATAATTTATGGCCTGTTTAACACAAAGGTGTTTTAGCGCATTAAAAGTGGATTAAAAGTGCTTGACAAGTCTGCAGTGTTTGAACTACGTAATTGTAAGTAGAACAGAAATTTGATATATTGATTAAATTGAGTGTCATGACAAAGGTACGATAAGGAAATATATTTGAGAGAACTTTCTAAAATAGAATTTTGAGTAGAACTATCTCTTTCCTCAGAGCAAATTGATTATTATTGATACATATTGAATTTTGCATGTTATATTAGATGTAAGTACTTTGGGAATTTTAGTATTAACTTTCTTCTTTCGTGTTAAGATCTATCTACTTTTTCTTCATATAGATTTAAGGCTTTATTTAACTTTGTGTCTCGTTGGTTTATTTACCTTTGAATAAAGAGAATATTTATTTAATTCCAAACCTTGCTTTTCTTATTGAAATAAATAAGTCACAACCTGCCACTTTTAAAAGAACTCAACCTATGTCCTTGATTTTGTGTATTGAATTTACTTGAACATTTTATTGAGCTGGCCTTCTTAGAATTCATTGCATTGGATTCTGATCTTAAGAAAGGGGGGTGGTTCACTCAAGCTGATTGAGGTTGCATTGACACCCATTATATTAATTTTGAAATCGGGGGCATAAGGTTACACTTCATCACTTTTTTAAATAATAACAAAAAGAAAAAAATATTGCATCAAGAAAATTTGTTCAGTTATATATTCCTCTCAGTTTTTGAAATGATTTTCAAAATTCTGTACAAATTTCATGTGTTGAGTTTTTAATCCTTTTAACCTTTTGGGGGATGATTAGGGGGAAGCTAAAATTTAACGCAGGTCAAATGGTTATATTATAGTGGCTAAAATGAAGCCACTATAGTTATATTAACGCTTTCAACCCAAACGAAATGAAGTCTACCCCCTGTCATCCCTTCCAATCATCTTTCTATATTAAAGCAGGACAGACAGCAGTACACTTTCCCGAAGCTGTATTTTGTTTTGATATATATTTTTTCTGTAATTTATTTTATATATATTTTACTTTTAATATTTTTATATTATAACTTTAACGTGACTGTACACTTTTAAGACAGTCATTTTAATTCTCTTATGTAATAAGGGAAACCTAATTCTCTTAAAAAGCTGGAGGGGGAAGTAGTTGTTTGGTCGCGTCCAAAAGGGAGGCGACCAAATGGGGCTTAACCGCCTTTTCATATTAAACCAGACAGTAGGGGGGGGGGGTCACCGTGCTATAGTAATAACAAATAACATAACTATCTACCCAATACCTATTGTGCCTATTTTGACGAGCTTAAGTAGTAATTTAAGAATAACAGTATTTTTAATTCAATAATGGAACTCTTAGCAATAAAACAAAATGATTTAATAAATTATTTAATAAAGGAATAAGCTCATTTATTTGTAAGCTAATAAATAATAAATAAAAGATTCCCGCATATAAAGTGATTTCGACCTAAAATGAATGAAGCAAATTGATTTGTAATTGCAATTAAGATGTGTCAATTATCGACAATCGAACAGTGAAGTGTACATTTGTTAGGATGGGACGAAAGCAGCGCTTTCACAAAGCTCATCCAACCAGAATAAACACCAAATGAAATACACTGAGGTAGTCAAGAAGCCTAACCAACCCAAGCAGTCTTCCATATTATACAAAAAAGAAAATAAGATTGACGATTGTCTGAAACAAAAAAAACAAACGAAATAAAATAATTATTATAAATTGTGTCAATTATAAACAAACAACGAGTTAAATACTCAAATTCTTTGGTGATTTAAAAACCTCGATCGAATTTGCATTTCCATCGAATTGTCGTCCACCCAACTGACGTTCACCGAATTGACGTCCACCCAGTTGTCGCGTCCACCGAAATGACGTTCACCGAATTGTCGCGTTCACCTAACTGACGTTCACCCAATTGTCGTCCACCAAATCGTCATCCACCCAATTGTCGTAGACCCGTTTCAAACTGTGATGGTACTTCAAGCAATGTTTTTCACGAATAATCACCCAATTGTTTTAAGTGGTTTTTAGTGGTAGGCGATTCCCTGAAAAATTGAATCGTATCTGAGAGGGTCAGAATCGATTATTGCGAAAAACTGAATCTATTTAAAAAAATATTAAAATTAAATCTGTTTATTGTAATTTATTTCCATGGTTAAAAGAGTAGCAAAATAAACACATAGAAGAAGCCATTCATGAATTTTTAATTTTTATTTAATAACAAACAATAACAAACATGTTGTGAAGCAGAAATGTTATAACAATGTATTGTGAAGCAGATAAAAAAAGTTAGATTGATTGATTATTTGGTATTATGGAATCGAGAATCGAGTTTCGGAATCTGGAATCGCCCACCTATAGTGGTTTTACACCTTGTATTTAAAGTACTTCTTTAATTAGTGTAGTATCACTATAACGTCATAATTATTGTAATTGTAGATTGATTTTTCTTCAAAACACCACGAACGTTTGTGGATTCATCGACAGTGGTACTTGAGTTTACTGTCCTTGTGGGGTGGTACTTGTTCAAAAATTTTTGAAAACCGTGGGCCATAATCAGGCTAACAACTACTGTGCGAACCATGGAATTTTAAGTGAATGAAACGTAAATGATTTAATAAATATTATATATTATATTATGTGTTAACGTACTTACGTTTGGTGTAATAATTATGATGGGAATTATACTAAAAATAACTATATTAAATTACTACTAAAATACCGGGAAAAGTCAGGGAATTTTGTTATAAATTATTATAAGATTAATAATTACTACTAAAATGCCGGGAAAAGGTTATTATTTAAATTATTATTATTACATTAAGGATTAATAGCACATCAACAAATATCAATAAGAAAACTAAACCATATGCTTTTTTTTAACCTTTTATTAATATTTTATTTAAGGTTTGTTGTTGTTGGCCAATGCTGGGCAAAATCCTCCAGTACAAAAGAAAAAATACAGAGTAATTGAAACAATACATCAAAATATTAGGAATCAATTCATCAATGGGACAAAAAGCCTCATTGAATATATTGATGCAGCGAGTCATTTGTTACACATGACAGACGTTTAGGGAAAATGTGTTAATAAATCATCTTTTTCTTGTTTTTAAAACATTGTTTGCGTTTTTTTTTTTATTTTCTAAACTCTATTATTTCTTTTAAAACAATTTAGATTTTAGGAAAGCTTTAATTTAAATCGTTCTTAAATAAAAGGAGAATTTCGTGGGTTAGGTGAGGTTAGGTAAGTATTCTAAATAACTGAATTCTTAGTTTTCATTTGACTTGTTAACCTCTCTGCAGGGTCTTTTTTACGAAAGTGGGCCTTAAAAGTATTTTTGCAGGGGGCGAGTGTGGAAGGGGCCAACTTCACGGGGCCAAAGTGGAATGAACCGCATAAAGGGAGACTACAAGGAAGGATTAACGACGCCACCACTCTTTTTGGTGGCGTGTTCAGAATTTCCTGCCTCCAACGTGGCCACCGGAAATGAGTCACCCTCTGTCAGTGTTGCCAAGTCTTCCACCAGATTTCCTACAACATCCGGGTCCTTTTCCTACCACAATCTACTACAATTTTTTTTTTCTACCACATTTTCCTACTACATACAGTACGTGCATTTAAAATCATATTTGTATTCAAATTAATATTCAAACGAATTCAGTTCTTTTATTGAAACAACTTTATTCAATCATTAACACTTCATTTACAATATCATGCAGACTGTTATTTGTACTTGTCTCCATAACAATGTGATCATACATTTTTTGCGCGAATAAATTTAACATTTTCTCAGTCACTGAAAAATTCGCACAGGTACTTTTGGTAACAAGTAAATGATATTTCACTCGCATAATTGCTTGGGCTACATCTAATGACGGTTTATTTCGTAATTATTCTTAATTATTGAAAAAATGAGAGAATGCTCTTTCGTGCAATACTGATTACTGTAATTATGAGAATAGGGCTTATTTATACAGACGCGGCGAACGTTAGGCAGGATGAGATTGGTCGATGTATGAAATATCGAGCATCAATGTTTAAAAAAACTCGATATATCGAAGGTTTTCATCGATCTTTTTCGATGTTTAATAATTTAGGAAAGTTTCCACCTTTGATTCGTCACTGATACTTTAAATTTAAACAAAAACCCAGTATAGAATAAAATTTTGATTTCTGGAATACACGCATCTCATCAATTTTTCAACATAATCTGGACAAGAGCACGACCATTGGACATAGGCACGGCCACAAGTTGTCGTAGGCAGCAATGGGAGGAACATAGTAAAGGGGTACTTACTCGTAAAGCAGGTCCGGGAGGCGTGGTCTGATGTCTTTGGTGTCAGTCTTTGGTCCGAAGCGTTGGTGTCAGTATTAGTCTAGAGCTGGCTGAATTCTTCAAGATGCCACGCTTGACAATCGAACAGCGCAGGGAAGAAAAAAACAAAACGAGCGGTCCGGAAGCTATGCTTCCACTGTCATACTCATCCAGTAATATAGCCAAAAGAAATACGCTGAATTAGGAAAGAAGCCAGATGAACCTGGTTAAGTCATCCACAGGATACGCAGGAGTCCTTTCCTAACAGGACGATAAAGTTGATTGTTAATTGACGATAGGACGAGGAAGAGCTAGGTGATCCAGTAGGGTGGGAAGATGGCCTTTTGGATGTCATCGAAGTTGACATCCAGTATGTGACGAGGCCTGCGATGTCTAAGGAGGCTTCTAAAGGTGAGCGGATGCTCAAGAATACCTGCAACCAGAGGATTGGGATGGTCCTTCATCTTTGGAAGAAGCTTCTTCAGCGACTCTTTGACGTGGTTTCCAATGGTAGGTATACCGAAATCTTCAGCAATGGAAGTAATAGTTGCTATTCTCCTGTCGAGTTGGGCAATGGTCCTAAGGGTGACGTTTTGGAATGTCTGTAAGTCCTTCCATCTGGATTTGCAGGTTGTAGCCCAGGCAGGCATACCGTACAGAAGAATGGTTCGGATTACCATTTTATATAGCAACAGTTTGCTGTCCACTCCAAGCGAACTGTTTCGTCCCAGAAGGGCAACCAGACTAAACTTCGCCTTGTTGATAGCATAAGAGAGATGGTCGCCCCAATTCACCTTGGCATCTATCACAACTCCGAGGTATTTACAGTTCTTTACCCACTCGAGCTCCTTGCCAGATAGGAAGATGGACTTCGGGGGTTCTCTAAGTTTTTTGGTAACGAACATGGCTTTGCATTTATCTACGTTCAGGTTTAACCTCCACTTAGCAAACCATTTCTCACACAGATGCACAGCATTTTGTAACCGAGATATGACATGAGTGGGATTTCGGGCATAAGTCATGATGGACACATCGTCAGCAAATAGGTAGAATTCGCACTTTGTAAATGCTGGGAAGTCGTGAATGAAGAAGTTGAACAACGCAGGGCCCAGGACAGAGCCTTGGGGGACACCAGCCTTGATGTCACAAGGGTTAGACATGGAGCAGCCAACCTTGACACGAAAAGTCCTGTTTGACAGAAAGGAACTAATCAAACCGATCAGCTCGTCAGGAAAGCCATAAGTAATCATCTTGTATCTCAGGCCGTTATGCCAGACCTGATCAAAAGCCTTCCGTACATCTAGAAAGATAAGACCACCGTATTTGGCGCAATTAAGGGGAGTGTTTAGATCAGCAACAAGCCTCCAAAGCTGTAGTTGGCAAGAGTGACCCGGGTGAAACCCAAATTGCTCCTCGCGAACAAGATTATTGGCCACGCAGACAGCATTAAACCTCCTTAGAATAACACGTTCAAGGACCTTTGACATCGTAGGTAGTAAGCTTATGGGCCTGTAGCTGACAGCGAGGGCAGGGTTCAGACCAGGCTTCGGTATCGTAACGATGACGGACTCCTTCCACTTGTCAGGGAAGTATCCATGTCTCCAGCAGTCACTTATGACCCTGGTAATAATCGAGACGGCACTAGGAGGCAAGTTCTTAAGGGCACAGTTTGTGATAGAATCCAAACCTGCTGCTTTCCTGCTTTTAAGATGCTTTATGATGTCTGAGATTTCATTTGTGCTAATAATTTCCTCATGCGTAGGAACACTCTGGGATGGTTCATAGGAGATACACACATCGTTGACAAGTTCACTATTTGAGCGACTATCGGGGTTTTCTTCACAAGGTGTGGTAAACTGCTTTTCCAGGGAGTCGGCGATCAGTTGAGCTTTATCACGATCACTGGTGACAACATCACCACCTGTAGTAAGCAGTGGTGGCAAGTTGATGGGTCTGTTTCCTTTTAAGGCCCTTACAGTACCCCAGAGCGAGTTGTCCTGGACTGACAAGGATTTAAGTTTTTCGTTCCACCTCTGACTTCGTAGAGCTTTATCCTCTTCCTGGACCTTCCGAGAAAGCCTGTTATACTTTGCTTGTAAAAGGGTAGTCGCTTACGCTGCCATAATCTTCTATAGGTATTCCTTTCAAGAATAAGCCGTCTGATGTAGGGAGGAAGGTCAAGATGTTCAGGACGCTTTCGATCAGCAGTGGAGGCACTGGAACAACTAGCCTCATGGATAACACTAGTGATAGAACTAATATTTGTGTTGATGTCATCGTTGGCAATAACCTCTTTGTATGGGATGCTTTTTTTCGCGAAGAATATCTCTGAAGAGTTTCCAGTCCTGCTTGGAGCGAAGCCCAATCTTCATATCGATGTCCCAACCCTCAAAGATAAGCATCACTGGTCGATGGTCAGAGGATAAGTCATCTACTGTAAATATATTATAGGGCTTGAAGAACCCTTTAAAAACAACGATGTCCAGCACGTCACTAACAGGTGAGTGGTCGCAGTAGTAGGTGTCTTCAAGGGGACCAGCAACAAAGGTGTTAATTTCGTTCAATGTATATCCATATAAGATATTGCCATTTTGATTGGGGCATTTAGAGTTCCATGCATGATGCTTAGCATTTAAGTCGCCCGCCATTACAACCGGAATGGGTCCGGACAGCAGATCGTCGAGTTCGCATGGACTAAGCTTGTGCTTAGGCGAGTTATATAATGAGACGAACTTAATTTCGCCTGCGTTAGCATCACTTATAATAACGGAAACGGCTTCCATACCTATATAGTCGGGAGTGATAGTCTCACGATGATCAATGCCGTCCTTGACAATGATTGCTGCTCCACCAAACGCATGACTAGCATTATTACCCAGAGCCCTATCCTTGCGATAGACATGATAGCCGGGCAATTTGAACGCTTGAGATGATTTCAGGTGTGTCTCGCACACGAAAGCGATGTCGACTTTCCAGTTTATAAGGAAATTATACAACTCGATGCGTTTGCGAGCAATCCCCCTTGCATTCCATATGTTACAGCGAAGTTTCCCTTGATTAATGGTCCTATATGGGTGTCTATCCATGATTATTAATTAGATTTTGAGATGCAACCTGTGGCACTACTTTTCCACTTTCCTTGTAGAGGATTAGCCAATTTCCAAGAGTCCTATAAATACTGCGCAGTTGATTCGGATCAACCATACCTATGTCTTCAGCGCTAGATGCGACCGAAGCATAGGTTTTCCTTTCTAGCACTTTGCTGCTTTTGAGCCTTTTTACAAGGGGATATTTGGGACACTTTGTGTAACTAGATGTATGCTGTCCATCACAGCGGATGCATTTAGGGGGGTCTTTACCCTTAACATTAATGCAGTTCCTCGATTGATGGTTGCCAGCACACTTGTTACATCGAGGCGTTTCGGTACAACCTTGAGACACGTGACCAAAACGCAGGCAGTTGTAACACTGCAAGGGTCTTTTGTTACCTCTAAATAATTCTACAGTAACAGCTAGAGGACCGACACGTTTTAAACCTAAAAAGGACTTATTATGCTCAGTATTCTGGAGGATAACCAAAATCATTGGCATTTCTACTGAACCATTTGCTTTTTTAAACCTTATTGCTTTCTCCGGAAAATAATTAGCCTTCCTGAGGTCTTCTGCAAAGTCTTCGAGGTCATACGTTGTGTCGACATTTCGGACAACGTATTTTAGCATTTTTTCGGATTTTAGCTGGTGATGCTGGATTTTCAGAACATCATTGCTTTTGACTCCAGTAACTAAAATCTTATGGGTCTCTTCGTCCTGACACTTTATTTTAATGGTATCCTTTCTACCTGTGTGTGCGACGATTTTATCTAGGGGCACATGCTTGATGATCTCTTCCAGAATTTCCTTGAAAGGTTTCCCCTGGTGGCGAATGATGATCGGAGGAACATATATGTTTCCTTCTCTATGATTAGTGTGGACAGATTTCTTGTTTTTATCACGGAAGGCAACAGCAGCCACGCTTGATCGACAATCGACAATCGAACAGTGTAGTGTATCGGTATTCAAGTGGAACTTGAAGCATAGCTTCCATAATCTCACCCTTCATAATCATATTCCAAGGGAAATACACTGAGCTAGAAAAGAAGCCTGATGTACCCACATGGGTCATCCAAAGTATGAAAGAAAATTGCCTCCTCTTGGTGGAGGAAAATTTGATTGACGACTGTCTAGACTAGAAGCAGACCACTAGTATTAGATAAAACACGACTTATGAAGTCCAGTAATCTGGAAATAAGACATTATCAATGTCTTCAAAATTGATATCAAGTATATGCCTTGGATCACGATATCTCTTTCTATGCATAGGATGCTTTAAAATGCCCGAGACTAGCTCGTTGCTATGATTTTCTATATTGGGCAGCATGGATTCCATGAGCCCTTGAACGTATTTGCCAATATGAGTCATGTTGAAGTCATTATAAATGGAGGAATTGCGAACAATTCTCCGATCTTTTTGCGCAATAGTCCTAAGGGTAACGTTTTGGAACGTTTGCAGTTCTTTCCATCTAGTCTTACATATTGTGGCCCAGACGGGCATACCATAGGTCAAGATAGTCCGAACAATGACCTTATAGAGTAGCAGTTTATTATCAATGTTTAGAGCACTATTCCGGCCCAGCAGAGCAATCAAGCTAAACTTGGCTCTCCTGGCCTTATTCAACGCATAAGTTGCGTGGGGAGTCCAGGTAAGTTTAGAGTCAATAACAACACCAAGATATTTATAAGTTTCAACCCAGTCCAGTTTTTTGCCATATAGTGTTAGAGAATCTAATGATCTCTTTCTCTTCTTGGAGACAAACATCGCCTTGCATTTGTCTACATTCAGTTTTAGCCTCCACTTGCTAAACCAGCTTTCACACTCCTTTAGAGCCTTCTGCAGCCGCGAGACTACTACGGCTGGTTGACGAGCACAGGTCAGTATAGCAGCGTCATCTGCGTAAAAAAAGAGCTTACATTTAGAAGGACTTGGAAAGTCTCGCAAAAAATAATTGAATAATACTGGCCCCAGGACTGAACCCTGTGGGACACCAGCTTTTACTTCATACATAGGAGATAGATTATCTCCAACTCTGGCCTGAAAGAACCGGTTGGAGAGAAACGAGTGTATCAGAGTAATTATGTCTTGAGGAAATCCATCCATAATCATTTTAAAAATAAGACGCTTGATATCAGACCCCTGCTTATATATCCCAAGAAATCTCCTATCGGCCCTTCGCGCTAACGCTCGCTTCTGATTGGCCGTTGCCTGTCTGGCGTGAAACACTCATAACGTGGCGATATATTTCCGAAGCATATATGCCACTTTGAAAAGCATCGATGCATCGCAGGGCCGAACTTTCAATCGTTCAATCTTATTAATCTACCACGAGTTGTTTTTCTACTACAAATCTACTTTTAATTTATTTTCCTACCACATGTAGTAGAAAATCTACCAACTTGGCAACACTGCCCTCTGTTCACGTTGCCGCAAACGAATCGTTGCTATGGAAACCCCCTTTCCTCACCTCCCCCAACAATGGTGGTGGCGCAGCCGGGTCGTTACTCTGGTGGCAGTTGAACCTTCACACGTGGTGGTGAGGGCGCCAGTGGACGCGCGGCCAGAAGAGGGGATGTGCTCCATACGCGATTCTTCGAGCCACCAAACTGGTGGCGCGGCCGCGTCGTTACACTGCTCACAGTAGAGCCTTTCACACAGACGTCGCGCCACCACCACTGTTGGGAGCTGAGGAAGGGGGTTTCCATAGTAACAAATCGTTTGGGGCCACGTGAACAAAGGGTGACTATTTCCTACACCACCCCTCGCAAACACCTGTGCAGCCAGTTCGCCAGCTGGGTGTTTGCTTATTTCCGTGAATAAAGGGCGACTGTGAGCACGCCACCAAAAAGGGTGGTGGCGTCGTGTGAAAGGGGCCTAAGATTTGCAACCAATCAGACCATCTTCAGTGTTCTAAAGAGAGAATCAATGCAGTTTTACAAAGTTTTCGTGGTGTTAATGAAAACAGCAATATTCCTAAAATGATCTGTTCACCTCAGGAGATCATAAAAAAAGATTGACCATCAACGACATGCATTTATTAACAAAAACACAAAAAGGAAAGATATTTCATCCAGCGAAGATGATGACAATGTATTGTTAAGCCATTTTTTAAAGTAAACATATTGCAATTACAACTATGCAACTGTACAGTTTACTATATGTTACTATTCAATTGGGCAAAGTGCACTTATTAAAAAAATTTGAAAAAAAAAATGTTTATAATTTATCCATGACATGTTTTCCCCAACGAAATTCTGCTTTTAATTCAAATAAGTTTCAACAGAAATAACATTTTATTAAAACAATCTTCAATAACTATTCAAATGGATAAAAGATAATAAATTGTTTTTTGCTTGAAATAATGAGTTAAATTTTTTTTACACAAATATTGAAATACATGCATAAAATCATTGTTTTTTAAACTCTTAATTTCAAATTTTTGACTTATTAATCTCTTTTATTAAAAAAACAAATCAAATGAAGCCATGTGAAAACAAAATTTTAAATGTAATGATTTTTTTTTTAAAGAATCTGACAATCAATTATATAAGTTAATATTTAAATATGGCATAATATCAGGTTGTTGCAAAAGTTTCTTCCGGTTCTAGAACCCGTGCCCAAGAAGGGCTCATTTTCCGAGGGGGGTGTTCATATGTTTTCAAACAAACTATTGCCTTCGATTCCTGAATATCTTTGTTATATTACATCCAAGAATCAACTTTCTGAACGGTCTGAAATGGATCTTCCACGCGAGCATATTCGAGCAATAATCTTTTACGAGTATTCTGGAAAGATTAGTGCTGCGCAATGTCACCGAAACATTTGCCAACGTTTAGGTGATGGCACTGTTAGTTTACGTACAGTAGAAGAATGGGATCGGCGGTTCAGACGCGGAGATGGCAACTCTTCAAGATGCACCTCCTCTGGTCGGCCAATCATGATTTCAGATGGTGATCTACAAAAAAAAATCACCAAGCAATTGATGAAAATCACAATGTAACAACGAGGGAACTCGCAGAACAGTTCAGGGTTCACTCATGGAGCAACAGCGTGACCATATGTAGCCCTTTTAACCCCCAAAAATTGACCATAGCCCTCAACGTAGCCCTTTTCAAAATGTAGCATTTTTTTGTATTTTCTCGAAAAGATTTTTTCTTATTGCTGAAAAATAAATTTAGTGACGATTTAAATTAAATCAAGGACAGAATCAGAAAGAGGACGAGACGAGAAGATCAATGGTGATTACGTTCTTATACTGGATTCAGAGAATTCCTGATCTGTCTGTGCAAGGAAGTAAGAAAGAGACTACCTTTTGAAGAAGTCAGTTTCCAGAAGCTACAAATTCTTTCTCCACAGAATGCCATCATTATTGCCAATCCTTGCTCAGTTCCCAAATATATTCCCATCGAACATTCATCAAGCAGTTGATGATGAATGGCGAAAAATACCCTTCTGCACCAATGCAGATGAAGTGGTTAAGGCAAATCCAAGTATTTCACCTGAAGAGTTTTGGGGGAAAATAAGTCAAAGGCGCGTTCGACATCTTGCACTAAACGCCTTTGTGCGACCACTAAACGCACTAACGTATTCGTCATGGAACCCGCACGTGTTCGTCATCGCGTGTGCGCGCACTACCGGGCGTTTTAGTTACTGTTAGAGAGCCAACAGGTATAAAAAATAATTGAATTCTGTATATCGTTTAAACTGGCATTGAAATCTACTGTGTAATAGATTTCGGCGTGTTATATGAATGCAGATTTTATGATGCGTTTTATTTTGAGCAGTAGGCTTACTATTCATGGTAGCACGGGTGAGGTGAACATCCCACTTATGTGCTCTTTCCTGTTTTTCATAACACACACAAAATGCACTACACTTTTTTCACCGATCGCACTGAGGGACGTCACTAGGTGCATTTAGTATGCACATGTCGAAAGCGCCCCAAAT
>JAHWFO010081521.1:224033-296173 GCA_023313115.1 Rhysida immarginata | reverse complement strand
TATCCGCGGTAGCTCAGTTGGTTAGAGCAGTGCCAGTGATAGGCATGGTCCCCGGTTCGAATCCGGGTCGCGGAATTTTTCCTTCCCTTTTCAATTTGTCTTTCGAAATATTGGAGTGTTTCTTCAGTCATTATCTTATATTTGACGATGTATATTATTTTAAACATAAAGAACATATTTATTTGAATAATTTATTAATGGGAAATGCAACGCGGCATTTATCTAAATGTAAGAATGTATTTGCATTTGTCAAAGTTGTTGTTGTTTTTTTGTTTTTTTTTTTATTAATATTTTTAAGATACATGTCGGATAAAAAGTAATGTTGTTTAAGCGAATGTCGGATAAATCGGCACTCTACTACACTATATTATAATGCTTCTGACATTAATCTTACTGATAATTTTATTTCCTAATTTATTTCTTACTGATAAATCTTATTTTATTACTGATAATTTTATTTCCTAAACTGATAATTTATTTCCTAAAACATAAGGAAATAATCATAATGGCCTTAAAAACTATACAAAACGCTGCAAGAAGAAAAATATGCTTTAAGAAATTTTTAATAATCTACAGTGTTAATGCGAATTTTTAAAATTAAATCAACGAATTTTTTTTAATATTTTATTTTTAAAATTAACAAAATTAAAAATTATTTTTAAAATTAGCAAAATGTTCAAAATAAAATATTAAAAATTTTTACTAAATGAAAAATTAAAAATAATGCATGTGACTGAAAATAGTACAAAATAAAATAGTAAAATGATATGAATGAAATCTTTTTTCTTTAGATACTAACTTTTTTTCCTGAGGCTAACTATCCGATAAATAAATTTAATACTGCTCGAAATTCGCCATTCAATTCCGATCCGATCTCCCTTCATCTTCCCTTTACCTTCCTTCTAATTCCAGGTTTTCCATGCAACCAAGCTGCTGTGCGGGCTGATTGGATATGATCCGGCGATAAATATCACCAGCGGCTATTCCTCGAATTCCTCCGACCAATCAGAAGCGTCAAAAGGGAAAAAAGGTTTCAGTTTCAGATTTCCAATTTCAGAAATTACTTTGGTCCCTTCGTCGACGAGCCAACATGGCGGATTCGCTTCGCAGTGTAGAGAAATGCCATGTGTTGAGCACTTTTATATTCGCATCGAGCAGCTAATATAAGATAGGATGAATATTATGAATGACGCCGAGAATTTGCAAATCAAGAAACGCCACATTTCCTTTAAATTAAGTAATGCATAGTAATGCGTATCGATGCTTCCACCCCCCTCCCTCCCCAGGCATATTTACTCATTCTGCTCTGCTCGCATCGCTCTAGATTGGCTCTTTTGCAGTTTATTTCATGGAATCTTATCGCAGATTTTACAATTAATGCTACAAACTTGGAAAAATTACAATTTATTACAATTAATAAAACTGCTGTAATAATACCGGCTTCGAAGTATTAATAATAAATAAACATAATCAATGTTCATAATAATAATAATGAAGTATAAAACCAATACGTGAGGATAATATTAGCTATAAAGCCGTATAGCTAATCAGATAATGAATGAAATCTAAAATATAATTAGGAATTGTCTTTGATGATGTGGTGCGATATCTGGTGCATTAAAAATCTTGAAAAAAATAAAAAGCTTCTTTTTATTTACGTAGTGCAAGAAAACAAGTGTTAAAAATCGAAAACAAATTTCCATTACACCTAGGACGAAAATAAAGATTACACTAAAGTGCAAAGCTGAATTAAACAAGATAAAAATACTAATAATTGGACAAATCACACTAAAAGGGAAATTCATTTTAGTAAAATTATTTTATTAAATTACGTAATCTTGTAAATTCGTAATTGAATTAATTTTTTCTCTTTTATTCTGGTTCTTGAAAGTTTCAATTAAAAAAAAATCAACCTAGCCAGATTATGCTAGGGCAGAAACTGATTAATATTAGCAATACTAAATGACAAAAACTCATTTTCTCTAGCATTAGCAGTTGTTTACACAAGAGATGTAAGAGATTACATTTTTTAAACATCGATGTTATTGTTACGATGAATCTATGTTTTTCCTTCCGATGTTACCGAAATACCGAAATAACTTCACTGACTCCGCCACTAGCAATTGAAATTATCAAGTAAAAATTGAAACTATATTCATTTAACGTTGTTTTTGCAACTGAATATTCTACTGAAAATACTACTACAGAAAAACGTCGATGTTTTGATTCGATGTTGCATCCCTATATGCTTATAGTTTAAACATTTCACTCAGGTCATCAGAATCTTACCACATGGCCTTCGAGATATTAGTTCTCTGCAAAGATAGACAAAAGAGGGCGCAACACGTACGTTTGTTTCTGATTGGTGGGAGGAATTCGAGGATTAGCTGCTAGTTAAATATCCATCAGTCAAGTTTCACAGCGTCTTCGACGCATGCGCAGATGCAGTAGCGCCACACTGAGAGCATGGAAAAACGCCCAAGGAGATAGAAACCACATTCTTCCCGTATGGAGAACATGTACGCGAAGAAAGTTATGAGGAATGAAATGTTGTTTTGGGGAATCAATCTGAAAATCTTCTACTCTAATCATCTTATATAATGTTGTCCAACAACATATTTATTTATTTATTTATTTATTTATTTATTTATTTATTTATTTCAATGGGTTAAAAGAATTACAATAGAGCCCTACGAGGCCAATATGGTAAAAACCAACAAGTTAGGCAAGGAGGGCACTGTGAGAAGAACAGTATTAA
Organism: Rhysida immarginata; assembly: GCA_023313115.1. Lineage (NCBI taxonomy): Eukaryota > Metazoa > Arthropoda > Chilopoda > Scolopendromorpha > Scolopendridae > Rhysida > Rhysida immarginata. The sequence continues at coordinate 293,415 of JAHWFO010081521.1, read as the reverse complement.
TTAAAAAACATGGTTAGTAAGTAATAGTAAATAACTAAGATATAACAAAAAGATCTGTGGGCTAAATAATTAAATCTAATTAAAATACAGGTAAGCAATCTGAGGCAAAAACAAATTAAAAAAAAAGAAAAAAGAACAAATAAAACTAATAAAACAAACTAATAAAACAAATAGAGCTCTTGAGATAGTTGTAACAAACTAATGATAAAGCTATGATAGGGTATAAAACAATGAGAAACTAAAAAGAAAAAAAAGCAGCCCCTTATAGCTTACTTAACATTAAGGTGACGAATTGCATAATCAAAACAAAAAAGTGTTTCTATTAAAGAAATGATATAGCAAAGGTAAATTAAAACAATTTAGAAAGTTGCAGATTGATAGGTAAATTATAAAAACAGAAGGTCCGAAAAGCTCTTCGAAACGAAGAGTAAGGTTGCAAAGACCGTATCTCCAATAGTAATTGGGCCCAGCATTTAATCCCTTTATGGGAAACACTTCTATTCCAAAAATTTAACTGAGAGGCTGGAACTCTTATCTCATTGGCAAGACGAGTGATATGGCAACGAAATTAAATAAAATTATCAAGTTATCTCTTAGACGAAGTGTACATGCAAGGTGTTAAAATACGCATCTTGAAGGAAAGAAGTTTGCTCTAAAATAAGAGTCAGACCTTCTCAATAAGGTAGTTACTCTCTGGTGTGCATCTTGTTCGGTTTGGGAATGTCCTGCTGAGCAAATTAAATGCTATTTAAAATGTACAACCTCTGAAGTCCAATAAAAAATGCTTTAATGTTCAAGCGAGTTGTTAGTACGATGAAATAAAACCTAGCCAAATACATATGTGAATATTCAGTTTATATTTTTTTGTTGTTCATAAAGATTAATATATCATCCACCATTTCTTTATTTGCAGGTTAAACACAAACTGTCATCACATTGATGCAGTCTTAGAATTGCATTATAAAGCAGCACAACTAACTGAAATCCCTGATCAGAGCTGTACTGGCGTTTTTTAAAATGCATTATTGTCTTATCAGTCTCTTAGGGATCCAATCAAATAACGATAAGACTGCTCCAAGTTTCAAATATTTTTTGTGGGAGTGCAAAAGCTGGCGAAAATCACGGTCTTTAAAATGAGCAGAGTAAACAACGCTCGCCTCTGTCACTTTAAACTTTGGCTCACCATCTTTCTTAATTTTAGCTATCCGTGGTTTCTTAAGTTCGTCTGATTTGGGAAAAGGTCTTAAGTGATTCTAAGAGTGATTTATTTTCATAATTAAGGCATCCGGGAACAATACAAGCCACGTACGATGCATGGCAACCGCAACAGCGAACAGCGAGAAAGGAGCTGGTGACTGGAGATCTCCTTCAGACATTTGTTTTTTTTTTCATCAGATGGCGATGCTAATCGCTGAAACTTGTCTATTTTAACTAGGGAAATCATGGGGGGATCTGTCTCCCACCTCTCAATTTCCTTTTGATCTCTCTACCTACAGTTCAATCACATATCCATTATTTTTAAAATCAATCCTTTTACCATTTGATTTTATCCGATGACCTTCTTTCTACTTTTCGTTATTTTAATGTTTCTAGTTATATAAAGTTAATGAGTAAAAATAATTTTATTCCTATTGATTGACTAAGTGTAATCATGGCTCCTTTTCATAATATTAGCCTTCAAGCATAAAAATCTCTATTAGCACACCCCCCTCCCAAAAGTGAACCTCTAAAATTCCTCTGGGTCTCTGTAAATCCAGTCTGTAACTCAATGCATTTGGGTGAATAAGACTCCAGGTGAAATGGGTCCATCCTGTGTCTTTGTTTATAAAGATCCATCTATTTTTAGAAAATTGTATGTTATTATGTTTGTTGATTAGATGTCTATTAACTGACATGTTTTATGACCTTTTAGATGTAAAATGTAGTTAACAGCAGCTGGAAGGTTTGATCTGCTAAGTGAAAGTTCGTACAAAGTGAAAAAAAATTATGTATTATGTTCTGATCATTTCACAGACGATCAGTTCAATAATCCTACAAAGAAAACTTTGCCAATAATCCGTCTCATAACATTAGCAGTGCCAACCATTTTCAAATCATCATGGGACATCTCAGCTTCCACAAGTTTTCAACAAGAAATATACTATCCATCACCTTCCACAAGTTTTCAACAAGAAATATACTATCCATCACCTTCCACAAGTTTTCAACAAGAAATATACTATCCATCACCTTCCACTTCACAAGAGGCAAACATTGAGTGTTTTTCATCCACCAGCACTTCACGTGATGTTATTTCAATTGAAGAGCAACAAGAACAGCTGCATGAAAGCTCTTCAGTCATGGAAAACCCTAAAAAAAAGGTATAGTAATTGTTAAGTGAAGTATGAAAAAAGGCTAAAAATTCGTTTGCAAATATAATTATTTAATACTTGAAAGAAGAACTTTTATATATATTAATTTGTTTGAGTTATTTTATTTCATTATCACCAAAATTTTTAATTTAAATAACTAAAATTAAATTAAATTAATAATATCTAGGCAAATGTTATTTTTTTTTTTTGCATATTATGATAAAACAGGGCATTAGGGAGCTTGTTAAAATTCTCTTAAGTCTGGTTGTCCTAGTTGGGTTAACCTTCTATTTATTAGAACTCCTAAGTCAGGAAGGCTCTGCAATGGCTTTTTGTTTCTCCTGTAAAATTTTGCTATATAGGCTTACAAGATATTACAAGTATAGTAGCGTTATGTAGTTAAGATCCCGCATTCATTGCTTCAATTAAATGAAGTTTGGACTATTGTGTTGCGCCCCCCCCCCCGTTTTTTTTTTTTTTTTTTAGTAAAGTATGCTTATTTTATTATTCTTTTAAAATAATTTTTTTACTTTTGATGATATTTTAATGTTTTTCTAATCTAATTTTTGTTTGCTGAGCAACGTCTTTATTTTCGTTATTACAAAGCTAACTAATGTAATGATTTTTCATTATTATATAGTCTTACTTCCCTCTCATGTTCACCTAATCTTTTTTTAACTATCTAAACTTAAACCGATATAATTAGCTTTACAAATTTTTCATTGCATTTCATCTATTACATTGCTGTTTCTTACATATTATTATTATTATTATTATTATTATTAAGCCGACCACAAGTTTATAAAGAAACTTGTCAGTGGAAAAATTAACGACTCCTGCCTACTCGGACAAGTTTACTTTCGCGTTCCGATGCATCATATAAAGAAAAATCCACCTTTCCACCCACCACTTAAGCGAAAGATCCATGCTCGCAGATCGCCAATGTTCCGAATGCAGGAGATGTACATATCCGACATTGTTGAACTTTTATCGTAATTTTTACCTTACTTTACAATATAACTTTACATTGTTCACATTTGTATGTTGTTTTTGTTTTTTTTTTGTTTTTTTCAACCTGTAAATTTCTCGATACCTGTCTCTGGTCTTTAGGCTGTTAGGTGAAATAAACTGAATTGAATTGAATTGAATTGAATTATTATTATTATTTTTTATTTTTATTTAATTTTTTATTTTTTTAAATAGTTAGCTCCTTCCTTTTGATTTTTAGGAGGACTATCTTAAATTTCTTCATATTTATTAATGTTTTCTTTAAGAATTGAATTGAGGTTTATTAGGACCGATAGGTACTTACGGTTTCACAATGTGCGTCCGTCCGTCTGTCCGTTGGTGCTCTAGCTTTCGAACGCTTCCGAATCTTCGACTTCCGTTTTCGCATTTCGACAACTTAGGGAAATTCGAAGACTGAGTTCGTTGGTGGAAAAAATCGGTGAACCACTTCCGGTTCAAAAGGTCAAAAATAATATAGGGGACCACGTTTTTCACTATACAATTCCATAGCTAAAGCAGAGAAAAGGCTTGTGAATTAAGTGAAAACACGTGATCATCTTCCTTGATGGTCAATATCAGTCAGAAATGTTCAAGGGTATGTGGTTAAGTGGTACAATTATGGTCCATTGGAAACTTTCAATGCTAAGATATGGCATGTATTATATCAAACAGCTTGAAATAACATGTCATGATTGAATATTAACGTAAAATTAACGATAGTCGAAATAGGTTCAATGGTATGTGGTTTCATGGAATCAGTATGGTTCAGGGGAAACTTTCAAAGCTCAGATTTGGCATGTAATATATAAAAAAACTTGGAATGATGTGTCATGTTTGAATATCACGTAAAATGAATGATAGTCAAAATTGGTTCAAAGGTACCTGCTTTTCATGGGCCCATTATGGTTCATTAGAACTTTCAATGCTAAAATATGGCATGTAATATATCAAACGACTTGAAATGATGTGTCATGAATGAATATAATGTACAATTAATGATAATTGAAATTGGTTCCATGATTCGTGTTTTAATGATACCATTATGAAACTATTGGAAACTTTCTCTGCTAAGATGTGGCATCGTCCTATATTATCAATAGTTAGTTTGTGTTAGGCCAATTTTAACATTAGCTGGTAGCTACTCATTCCTTCAATGATATATGCTTATGTAGAAAAGCGTTGGCAATAGTTTTCGAAGAAAGATTATTAAATAGGAATGCTAACAAATTAAAGGATTCGTATATGTTCTAATCTATAGAGAAATGCTACTTTGTCCATTTAACTTTTCAGATTGTTTTATTCAGTTTGAAGTATACGTTTCCCTTAGAAGTACGCCTTTCTTAGCAACCAGAGCCTTCCTTTGCAACCTCATCTAATTCTTAACAATGAAAGGCTTCTTTAGATATCAAATGCTTTCCTTTTCGTTCTCGATTTCTTTAAAATCCTATCGGTCCTGGGCATTTCGGTTGCCTGACTTGTATTATATCTGTTTTTACTGAAAAATAATGGGTAACTTGAACTTAGAAAATTAATAACGCTTTCAATGCACTTGTTTTAGCTATTAAAAACACATCATCTACATATTTAAGCCACAGAATGACGTTGATCGCTGTTTTACTGTGGTTTAATAATTGGCGTTCCAAATTGTCTAGATATATGTTTGATAGAATAGGGTATAGATGAAGGGGGGAATTGTATAGAAGACTCCCTCTCCCCTTCATCTGTTGTTGGTTTAGAGAAATCCCCATTGGTCCTGCATGTTGTACATGTAATTTTTCATTGCTAAAAAAGAATTCATAATATAGGCAATCCTCTAAAACCAATTACAGGAACATGTAATTTAGTCAATTTTTTAAAACAAGATTTCTATTTTCCTTAAAATGAAAGAGTCAATTTGAATTCAATGAAAAATTACAATAAAGCTAATTTTATAGGTCAGAGTTCAAGATTGTTAAAAATAAGTTAACATGAAGGGCAATATGACTATGTAATAACAAAAATGCATAGACTTTGAATAGCATAACCATAAGAGAGAATAGAAAAAATTATTTTAAAAGAATAGTAAAAGTAGCATACTTTGTAAAAAACGACAATAACACAATACCACAAACTTCATATAACTTAAGAAGTGATTGAGAAATCTTAACTGCATAGGCTAAGTTTATAAAAAGTGTTTAATAATAATGAAGTTCAATTTAATCATTGTTTAATAAAAACGTAAAATTTAATAATTGTTTAGTTTAATCATTGTTCAATGCAATCATTATTTAAGTTAATCACAGTTAAAAAAGTTGGAAACAAACATTCGGAAGATGGACTGATTGAACAGTTCGAAAAAGTTAATAACAAAATCTCAACACTGAGAAAAAAAAGCAACCAAGAACTCTTGATTAGAACTCTAAAAAAATTAACACTTATTACGAAAAAAAAGACTACGGGTAAAGCTGAACAAATATAGAGTTAGTTTAATAAGGGCCAGACAAAAAATAAACAAAATGCAGGCAATGTTGAAAAAAATGGAGGGCAACAGAAATAAAGCCTATCTTGTAAAAAAATGTTGTGAAGATCTGTGTGAGCCAACCAGGTCATTTTTTATTATCCAATTTTAGTTCATTAATTCTGGGAAAAATGGAAACATTGTTCCGAACAAGAAAAACAAATCACTCTTGCATTGTATTTCAGTAGCCCTAAAACCCATAATCTATTAATGAAAATTTTCCATTTGCCCTCTATTAGAACTTTAAGACGGTGGGTTTCATATGTAGATTTAGATACTGGATTTAATGAGATGCTGGTTAGTTCTCTTAGTAAACGTGCTAGAGAATTACCTGATAAGCATAAACACTGCATCATAACTTTTGATGAAATGGCAATAAAACATAGTTATGTATTTATTAAAACCAGGCATAAAATACTGGGTGTGGAAGATTTGGGCAGTCTTGGGAGAACAAAAAAAACGGCCACCCATGCTTTAGTCTTTTTAGTTAAAGGGCTAACAAAAAAGTGGAAGCAACCACTGGGCTTTTTTAAGCAGCTGCTGGACCATCTAGCTTTTTAACCAACTTACTTTTACAAGCAGTCAATTTGGTACAAAATTCAGGTTTTATAGTGACTGCTGTCATATGTGACCAAGGAGGAAGTAACCGAGGTGTTGGGTCACAATTAAAAATCACCCCTGAAAAGCCATTTATTTTTCATAGTGAGCAGAAAATTTTTTTTATATGACTCTCCTCACTTGCTAAAGTGTGTCAGAAACAACTTAAAAAAGTATAATCTCAAAATGAAAGATGCAAATGGTATAAAAAATGGCAACATATGGCAACATGTATGCTTTTTTATAAGTGGCAACATATAGTAGATTTTGTTAGGTTGGATTTTAAAAATTCCCGTAGATTATGACCAAAAATTTCACCCAAACACATTTTTTTGCCAAACTATTCTAGCATGAGTGTAGCTTTAGCAGCTCAAGTCTTCAGCCAAACATTAGGAGCAGCTTTACTTGCTTTCAGTAACTATCAAATAGAAAATTTAGATGCAGCTGGTGTGATTACTGCTAAATTACTACTTTTAATGAACGATTGGTTCGACTGCATGAATGCCCTTTAGGGCCCTCAATCATTAAAAAAACCGTTAACATCACATTCACGTCACTTGAAATTTTTGACAGATTTTTTAAAACAATTAGATGATTGGCATTTCAATACTCCTACATATACAGTCAGTGACAAAAAATTAGCACCACCATCATTTTCACTGAAATTCTTTTAATGAAACAAAATTCCAAATGCCATTTTGGAATACAGACACTTAATATCTTCAGAAACAATCTAGCTTCATAAAAATAAATTGAATGTCCACTTATAATTTAAAAAAAAAAAATTGTTTTACTCAGGTGATATTTCTGAGTGACAAAAAATTAGCATCAGCTACAAAAAAATCCTCTGAATGGTCTTAATATGTGGTGGGTTTGCCTTTTTGTGAAATTACCTCAAACATACGCTTAGGCATCTTAGTAATTAATCCTTTAATCAATGAATGATCTAAACTTTCCAAGCATCAATGATGGCACATCTCAAGTCAGAAGCATTTTTGCACTGACGATTGTTTTGATACACTTTTCGTGATAGCAACCCCCAAACATTCTCAATGGGATTCAAATCAGGTGACGTAGCTGGCCATTGCAGAACAGTGATGTTTTTTTCCTCAAACCACCGTGTTACAACATGTGCTTTATGGATGGGAGCATTATCTTGCTGAAATACCCAATCATTTCCAGCCATAATTGGTCCAAAATCAGGGAAAATGTCTTTCAGCATTGACAAATACCTTTGTGCATTGATTCGTCCACTGAGAAACTTGAAGTCACAATTCTTCTGGAAACCAATTGCTCCCCAGATCATTACAGATCCACCGCCAAGCTGTCTTCGTGAAAGAACTTGTTTTTCTTTTCGCAAATCGTGAAAATAGTATGAGAATCCATCTGGTCCGTCAAGGTTGAACTTCTTTTCATCTGTGAATATGACATTTTGCCGTTCTGAAGTCCAACCCATGTATTTTCTGGCAAACTGAAGTCTGTTTTCTTGATGACGGTTAGTGAGTGGTGGCTTCCTCTTGATGTGCTGTCGCAGAAGATGCAGGCAGTCATGGATCACACGCTGAACGTTTCGCAGATTTGTGTCGAGCTGCAGTTCATCACGAATATGTTTTGCTGTTTGACTTAAGTTGGATGCAGCTCTGATAATCTGACGAACTGACCTTCCATTAAGGGCACGAGGTCTTCCAGAACCCTTGTAAACTGCATATTCCTGAGGATTTCTCAAATACTTGGAAATAGCCTTTGGGCTTCTCTTCAAACGACGCCCAATTTCACGAATAGAGATGTTTTCTTGTTTGAAGGCGTCAATTTGACCTCTTTCATACTTTGACTGCACTGAACCACGTCCCATCTTGTTGTACGTTTATTAATTAAGTTTTTCACTTGTAGTAATTGCTCTTACTACATGATAAAGTAAATATATCACCCCTACTTGAGTTAAATGAGCCTAGCTTTAGGGGGAAACCATTTTTTTGTAGCTGATGCTAATTTTTTGTCACTCAGAAATATCACCTGAGTAAAACAATTTTTTAAAAAAAATTATAAGTGGACATTCAATTTATTTTTATGAAGCTAGATTGTTTCTGAAGATATTAAGTGCCTGTATTCCAAAAGAGCATTTGGAATTTTGTTTCATTAAAAGAATTTCAGTGAAAATGATGGTGGTGCTAATTTTTTGTCACTGACTGTATATACCAACTTTAAAAAGTCTGAAAATAACTACATCAGCTGTGATACAGATATGGGAACATTTAAACAGTAATTTTGGCTTTGAATTTCTTTTAACTGGGCGATTTAATCAAGACACTCTGGAAAATCTGTTTTCTATAATTCATGGTAGGGGAGGATTTAGAGGAAATTCAAACGCAGGAGAATTTAAGGACACATTTAAGCAAACTTTAATTAATTCATTATTACTTACAATTGATTGTAATACAAATTGTCAAAAGGATTTTGATGGTTTGTTGATTTCATTTTCAGATGTGGAAAGGTTAAATGACTTGGAGCAGATGGAAAAGGAGATTGATAGTGATGTTCAAGTACATTTTTGCCAAATTCCATTGGCAGAAGTTAATGAAACAGAAAATATTTTAGAACAAAGTAGTATTTTTTATAAGGCTGGATGGGTAGCAAAAAGAGTGCTATCTAGACATAACTGACATTTGTCAAAATAGTTTATCAGTAAGTAACGCTAATTTATCAGAACAGTATGAACTGTTTACATACTTTAAAAAATATGGTGATAAGATTTTGGTTCCTTGTGTGTGCCAACAAAGGATTTTTGATTTTATTGATCAATTGAAAAAAGATTTCATGCAACACATTCATAAATAGTTCATTGATATTCCTTTGGATAGAAAATTAGAGACAGTGTTACTAAAGATTAAGCATAGTTTAGCACTGTGTGAGAGCACCTCGGTTACTATAGTGAAAATATATACAAAGATGCGAATTCATTCTTTTTGTAAATTTCAATCAGAAAATCTGCTACATGATATGAATAAAGTTAAACACAGTCAGCTGAAATTAAAACGTATACTGCATAAATAAAAGTAGCATTATCAATGGTAGCACAAATATTTTCAAAATTACCATGTTGGTATTTTTTAAAAGTTTTATTTATTATTATTATCATTGTTTGGGGAAGCCAAACTCGGATCAAGTCTGGAAGCCAATCCCAGAGGCGGACCCAAAAGAGGGCCAAGCCCAAGGGACTCAAATGCAAGGGAGGTAAAGTTATGCACTCGTGGGAGTATTGATGTTTGGGTGTAGGAATTTCCTTACTATGTGACAGGTGTTTCGAATTGTGGCTTTCTGTAAGGTTATGTATAAGTGTGGGTTTAAATTTAGTGTTGACAGGCTTTTGTGTAGCGAGTGTGGAATAACCCCAATGGCAGAAACAACGATAGGAACAATGTGTACTCTGTTAACTCCCCAAAGGCATTCATGCATTCATTACTTCATTTATAAAGGCGACATTTATTTTTTTCCATAATATATTTTTGTCAATATTTTGTAACATTTAAAGATCTACATTGTTTGATGTTCTCTAAACCCAGCAAGTTTTATATAATTACAATGATAAACTTTCATTAATATCAGTTTTTAAGTATCTGGTTTCATTTAAGTTATACATATGATAAATGAATTCATTTTAAGCTTAATAAAGCTTCTTTCTGTATTACGAATTTATTGATGTGCATTAATAAAGAGTCAAAGTTTTTTAAGAGGACCCTCAAAACTTATGTATGTTTGTACAAACTCATTAGATTGTAATTTAATGAAATTGCTTATATTTTTTAATGAATAATGTTTCATGACGAAGCAACGAATTCTTTGTTTTTTGCATGTATAAATTTTGTTTTACTTTTTACTTGACTTCGTTTGTTAATGTTAAATAAATGTTTGAACTGTTTATCCAATGTTTTCTCAGTGTTTGTTTTTTATGGACTATTTTAATTTATCATTTTGTAGCATTAACATTTCACAGGAATTAATACAATTTAAAATAGTGTAACCTTATGTCGTTGATTTTAGGGTTTTACACAATGGGTGTCAATGCAACCTCAATCAGCTTGAGTGGACCACCCCCCCTTTCTTCTCTAAATCAGAATCCAATGCAATGAATTCCAAGACAGCTAGCTCAAATAAATTCAATATACAAAATCAAGGACATAGGTTAGGTTCTTTAAGAAAAATTGGCAGGTTGTGACTTATTTATTTCAATAAGGAAAGCAAGGTTTGGAATTAAATAAATGTTCTCTTTATTCAAAGATAAACAAACCAATGAGATACAAAATTAAATAAAGTCTTAAATCTAAATGAAAAGAAAGTAGATAGATCTTAACACGAAAGAAGAAAGTTAATATTAAAATTCCCAAGTACTTATATCTAAGATAACATGCAAAATTCAATAAACGTCAATAAATCAATTGCTCTGAGGAAAGAGATAGTTCTACTCAAAATTCTATTTTGATAAAGTTCTCTCAAATCTATTTCTTTATCGTACCTTTGTCATGACACTCAACTAGATCAATATATCAAATTTCAGTTTTACTTACAATTACGTAGTTCAAACACCTGCAGACTTGTCAAGCACTTTTAATCCACTTTAATGCACAAAAACACTTCTGTGTTTAACAGGCCATAAATTATATCACTTAGCACTCTGAAGCACAAAAACACATCTGAAGAAAATCCGGATCGATTAGTGAGTGAGTCCACTGGAAGTCTCAAAGTGTCCCCACTAAGTTCAACAGAAGATCTCACAATATGCAGTTGTCTTCCTTTCTCAATGTCGGGTTTCTAATCATTCCTGTCGCTTGAAGAAAATCACGTTGCTCTGAAGAATATCTCGTTGCTCATTTACAATTGCTCTGAAGAATGTCGGGTTCCTATTTCCATATTTTGATTCTAATCATAACTGACGACTCTGAAGAATATCAATTGCACACTTGTTCCACTTCAATGTTACTTAGGGTACATTTCTTACTCCTTGCAATCCATAAAAGATATGCATCTCAATAAAATAAAAGAATGAAGAACGAAGAACAAAAGGAATCTGGTTAACGTCAACCAGATTGACAAGGACATCCCTCTTTACTTGTAAATTTAGAATTTTCGGTTAAGTGTTTGAATCAGAAAGTCAAATTGGGGTTTTCGAGGAGATGCCACCCACACCAAGGGTTTTTCCATTTATATTTTGATGAGCCAGCTCACACCATAAATTGAATTTTAGAAATCAGCCTAGCTACTTGGCTAACTGTGGAAGTTGCACAGCAGCGTTTTTCGCAAATGCTATCTCTAATCAATTTCCATAATTTTCTTTATTCCATACGAGAGGAGAAAGCGCGCAGCTTACCTCTACCAACTCTCAAGCATGACTCATGAAGAAGTTTCAGTTTCTCCCTTATTTATAGCTTCACCCGCATCCGGTCTCCTTCCCTCTCCACAACTCACAAGTTCAAAAGTGAATAAACCACAAAATTACTAACGATTCCAAATACTACATAAAATCCGTGTTACAAACAATTCATTAAAAAAAACAACATATCTATTTATTGGGGGATTCCAATGACCAGTATCAACAATACTTATTTAAACTCGAAAAGAACGTCTCTTCCTGTCATTGCTCCACCCCTCCTGTTATTTCACAATCGTGTGCCTTCCGATAATTATCCAAATTTATAATCTTACATTATCTCCACTTGATATGCCACTACGTCAAAAACACTTATGTTACCATATTCTCAAAAGGAAATTGAATAATACCTTCTATTATTCCTGTGATCAATTTCACTATAAAACAAATATATTACTTAACACGTGATAACGTCACAATAGATTAAATTAAATTAAATTAAAGTAAAATATATAAAAATAAGTAAATAAAATGAAATAAAAATATAAATAAGTAAATAAAATGAAATAAAAAAATAATGAAATAAATAAAATATAACCTTATAGAAATTCGAAAATAGTAATAACTAAAAAATAAGAAAAAATAAAAAAGAAAATTAAAAAAAAGTTTCAGAAGAGCAAGCAGCAATTTACTGTATTGACGTAAATTATGACTGAACTATACGACGTCATTCATGAGCGGTCCACAATAATGTTCCACTGGTTTTATCCAGAGGGCGCATATTACAAAGTTTGTATAAAGCACTAGATTAGGAAAAATTTTAGGAAGCGATAGCGTTGCGCGGCAGCGACCAACATTTTTGCATTGGGACCAGCACTATAAAAATTACCATTTCTGCGACCACCACTCAGGCCATAAGTTAAATATGCATATACCGTGTAGATTGTAACGTATCAATTAGATTTAAAATAAATGAAGCGTTCCGGAATGTGCGCAGAGTTCAAAAAACATGGCAAAAAGAGGGGAAGCAAACTTGTTACCGGCGATCGACAAAGAATTGCAGTTAGAGCACTGTTATTAAGCATAAAACCTTAATTTTGCTGTACAATTATTCGTCTCGAAATAATTTATAAGATGAGGTAGGCATCCATGAATACTATTTTTATTTAAAATTATAAAGCACCGCGATACATACCCCCTCACCAATGCAACGTATTACTTGACGTTGCACATGAAGCCAGACCAATGTTTGATTACCGAATTATTTAATAAAATGAAATAAATTAAGGAAATGGTTATTAATTACTCTAGACATTTTTTACTGGAAGACAATTAGCTAATTGTAATAATCTATTTTAAAAACTAAGTTTGTTTAGAAATTTGAGAAGCCATTCAATAAATCATATGCAAAACCCCACTGCATTAGGGGATTGATATTATCAACAGAACTGTACAAGCAATCCAAACTAACGCATTATGGCCCTGCAACAATGCAAATTAGATCCGTCATTATTAAAACTATTGGGATTGATAGTAAACGCAGACAATCACAGTAGTAAACAACACATTCTAGCTGTCATTGTGTTAATCTTTCATTAATGATTGTCCTGAATTACCGCCATATCGTATGATACAATAATACCAAGAACAGATGAACAGTAATAGCCCCCCCCCCCCCCTTCATCTGTTATTTTGGATTGCTTGTAAAGTTCTGTTGATACTATCAATCCCCTAATGCAGTGGAGTTTTGCATATGGTTTATTGCCATCTGCTGCTGTCTATTTCATCTGAATTGGATTCGTTCTTATTGCTGTTGAGTAGTGGATGAAAGAAGTTCCGTTAAGCGCATTAATACACCGCTTTAACAATGGAGTCTTGTATGAATATGTTGCTCAAATTTTTTCGTTTTCGTGGTTTATTTTGAAAGAAACAAAAATCCACACTCTCTTATTTTGCAAGCATCTATTGTAGCTTCAATTGAGTAACATATTTCAATTTGGTGGAAATCTGTGACATACATGTTCGAGGGATTCCCTTGTAAGTAGTGAAGGTGTACATGCCCATAGTACGTTCCGAATTTCACCCTTTTACCTCAGAAAATGTAGAAATATTAAGAGAACAGACGGACATTATAAAACCAATAAGTGGCTCCATTCTTCCGCTACTTAATACAGATTATAAGCACTTAAACCACAGATTAATACAGATGGTCACTTGCCAATAATCACGTGATTAAATGTCCTGCAGCGGACCAGTGAGGCAGAAATTAAAAAGTACAAATGTCAATACCAATTGTGATTGGATGAATTTTCACTATTGTTTAAAATTCTACCATTGTTAGAGTTATGCAATCTGTGATTCTACCATGAGGAAGAGTTAAAATTACCCTAACGCTACAGGTATTAAGTAAAAATGGCCTAGCAAAGCGGTTTCAAGACAAAAACACTTTTTCGGAACTGACAAGCAAGTAAAACGTAGCATAAACCAACCGAGGGAAGATTTGTGAAGAACTATAAACATAAGGTAAGTAGAAAACTTTACAACAGCTTAACAAATTGTTGTAAAATCATATTGAGTCTTTATTTGTAAGCTATGAATTCCATTTTTAAATAAAATTAACGAATTTAATTTTATACTGTTTTAAGGTTGTCATTTCCTATGTTAGCACAATTACTCAATTCACAATCGGAAATAATTTTTATTAAATTCCAGAATTTTTTTCAAAATTAATTTTAAAAAACAATCCTAGTAAACTGAGCTCTGAGTGTACGTCATACTGTATATTTGGCCGGCCAGGTGGCAGAGAAGGCTAGGGCGTAGGCTTTCTAGTTCTCGAGTCCGCCTGGCCGTGGGTTCGAATCCCGCCGTGGGCATGGATGTTTGTGTTTGTCCCGGGCTGCGTACAGATATAATTTGTGTAAAAGGCGCAAAATGACCTTAGTAGTCGATGCCTAAATTTCTAGAACTCTTCCCCCCCCCCCTCATACTGTATATTTCGTAGCCAAAGAGAAAGACAGGCCCCAGTGCGGAAAAGTCACCTGATCATAATAGTCCAACAAACGAAAAAATATGGATCGTTAAAATCCAAGATGGAAACAATGAAAATTACATTGTTAGTCGTACAAGTATGGTCAGGTGACTTTTCCGCACCGGGGCCTGTCTTTCTCATTGGCTATGGTATATTTCCGAGGCCAACGAGATAACAAGGCCTAGAAGCGAAAGTCAGCTGACCAACTGGGTGCTAGCAACAATCCAGGCTTCATTGTCTCTATCTTGGAAACAATAAAGGTTGGATTGTTCCTAGCAGCCAGTTGGTCAGGTGACCATTTCGCTTATCTTGTTGGGCTCGGTATATTTCATAAACGGTGTGATTAGAGGAAAGATATGACGTCATTTTTCTTAGATCGGCTTCGTTGGCTCAGTGGTTGCGTGATCGAGGACGACGAGGATTTTTCAGGGGGAAATCCTGAGATCACGCACTTCCATCGGAAGGGAAGTAAAGCTGTTGGTCCCGTGTAGTCGTGTTGGAGAAAACTATGCTCGTCAGATTCTAAGACCACTGTCTAGCAAATGACCTTTTTCGGGGAGAGCAGTTTGGCTTTCGTGCTGCCCACTCTTGTCCGATGCAGATATGGACGCTCATTGAAGACTTGAGCACCCCCCTGAACCTCTCAAGGTACTGTGGGGTGTTATTTCTCGATGTCAGTAAAGGTTTTGACCAAGTGTGGCATGAGGGCTTTGTCTACAAAATGATCAGAGATGGGTTCCCTGCCGATTTGATTTTGATGGTGAAATCCTTTCTTGACAGATCCTATCAAGCCAAACTTGGAGAATATCTTTCCACGCCCCGTGTTGTAAAGGCCAGTGACTTTCAAGGTTCTGCCCTCGAGCCCGTGCTATTTAATTATTTTGTGCATGATTTCCCGAACCCTAAAAATTGTAATCCATATTTCTAAGCTGACGATACTGCCATTATGACATGGGCATACAAGTCAGCTCAAGTTATTACTCGTCTGCAGCATGCCTTGAAGATGTTTGAAAACTGATTTAACTGCTGGAAGCTGAACCTTAATGTTGGAAAGTGCAAGGCTATGTACTTCAGCAGAAAGCTCAAGCGTCCCCTAGATTCTCTTGTTCTGTTCAATAAGAAACTGGACTGGGTGAACAACTACAAGTATCTGGGAGTTATCATTGACTCAAGACTCTCATGGAACCTGCATATGCCCTATGCTCTGAACAAAGCGAAGAGGGCTAAGTACAGTATCATAGCTCTCATGGGTCGCAACAGCGTCCTCAGCATTGACAACAAGCTATTTCTGTACAAGTCGATTATCCGTGCCATACTTCTTTATGGCATGCCTGCGTGGGCGACTATCTGTAAAACCGGATGGAGTGAACTACAGTAGTTTCAGAATGTTACCTTGAGGTCCATTGCCCAGCTTGGCAGAAGGACTGTGAAAAACCAATCCATCCACTTGGATTTAAACATGGCCCATATCGGAAAGTTTATACAGGACCTCCTTTTGAATATGATACAGAAGATGAAGACTCACGACAATAAACTTGTGAATGGGATAATGAAGAACTCAATGAATATGAACTGGCATACGAAGTATCGTAAACCGAGGCACATTCTTGACATCAATTTTGAAGATATTAGCAACGTTTCTTTCCCGGACTACTGGAAGATGTGATAATCTTCCCTTTCGCTGTATTTTTTTTTACTTCGTTTGTATTTTGTCTCTGAAAGCCAAAGACTGCCTGAACATTGTTGCAGATCAAGTCCATCCTGCAATGGTGCATTTGTACCCAAATGGTGACGGGTTCTTCATAGACGACAATGCTGCTGTCCATGGAGCAAGAATTGTTCAGGAATGGTTTTCTGAACATGACACAGAGTTGCAACGTCTGCCGTGGGCAGCGCAAAGTCCGGATTTGAATCCGATCGAGAATGTTTGGGACATGTTGGAAAGAGACATTCGTCGAAGGCATCTGCTTCCATCTACTCTGCAGTACCTGAAGGTCTCTCTGACGAATGCATGGTCTGCGATTACCTTACCTGCATTGCAACACCTTGTAGAGTCCATGCCAAACTGCGTATGTTCTGTAACTACAGCCAAAGGAGAGTAAATACCATATTGAACGAAGGTTTCTAATACATTGGCCGGTGTGTGTATATCTCGTGACCAACAATGTAGGGCAAAGTTGTACTTTATAAATAAGGTTCAATTTATAACAATGCATAGAATTCATGTTGTTCGGGCTTTTCTTGGAAATGATATTTCTCAGAACTCAACATTTTCTTGAAAATGCCTGTGTGGATGCCCCCTTACCATGGGTAAGGGGTTTGGGTGCTTTAGGGATTTTGTGAGCTATGCTGCTTCACATTATGACACTGCTACTTTGAGGTCACCCTTACCAGAAAGGTCATGTTTGAGAAGTGAGACGAAGAGTATCCAAACAAACATATATTTCATGATGTCGACGAATGAGAGAATTCATACTGCATCGTGTTCGAGAGTAAGGCAGAGGCTCTCGGTCGAAAAATAGTCAACAGTCTCCCGGCTGTTATCTCGGAGCAATGCCTCCAAGAAGGCTCACCAGTGTACTCGCTATGCGCTTGGGGAAACGGTCGGGGGCAGCGCATGCCTTTACCCAGGAGGAGAAACGGGTAAAGCGACAACAGGATCGGGTGCTGTCAATCGGCACTTGGAACGTATTCTCTATGACAGGAAAGGAGTCAGAGTTAGTGGAGGAAGCCAAACGATATCGACTGGATATCATAGGTATTACCTCTACGAAACGTCCAGGTTCTGGAACTGTGGACTTAGAAGGAGGGTGGAAACTCTTCTACTCAGGTGTCGACCCTAACATGACTGCCAAGGGGGATACTCACAAGTCCCCGGCTGGCAGATTATGTTGCAGATTGGACTCCCTTAGGTGGAAGACTGTGTCTCCTGAGGCTTCAGATAGGGAAACGGTCTCTCTCTCTCTCTCTCTCTATTCGTTGCTCTATAGTACCCAGTCTTTCCAGATGAAGTTGATGTTGCTTTTAGCAGGAGAGGGAGTGCAGATTCTGTCATCCTGGTGGCCGACTTCGATGCACACGTAGGGGCTGATGACCAAACGTGGAAAGGCGTAATTGGGAGGAATGGTGACACCGATTTAAATGCGAATGGGAGGTGCTTGCTGGATCTCTGTTGCAACAGTGCACTTTCCATCACAAATATCTTCCAGCACAGAGATGTCCATAAGTATACCTGATACAGGGATACAATGGACCAGAAGTCACTGATTGATTTTGTAATCGTATCAGGTGACTTAATCCGATCAGTGTTGGATACTCGTGAAAGGAGAGGGGCAAAACTATCAACTGATCACCACCTTGTTGTCTACACTTTGCGGTTCTCTGAATCCATGCCAACCAAGCAAAATACTAGATCCAGACAGACTTGGCGCATCAAATGGGAGGCATTGGAGGGTAGAGCTGTGAGGAAGATCTTTGCAGATAACATATATTCAAGTTTCAAAGAACTACCCAGTGATCGTGGTACTGTTGAAGAGGAGTGGCAATTGTTTAAAACTGCTGTGATTACTTTGGCTGCATTGTGTGTGGTCGTAAGCAGCTGACTGTGGCGCAGGGCAGTGAGAAAAGGACTCCATGGTGGAATGGTGAAGTCCAAGAAGCTTTCAAGGCAAAGAAAAAAGCCTATTTGCTATGGCTTGCAAATAAGTCATCTTCGAGTCGAGTGCGGTACACTGAGGCGCGAAAAGCAGCTCAACAGCTAAAGCCAAGGCCTGGGAGAAGTTCGGGGAGAAATCGGAGTCAGATTATGGTTCGGCAAACAAGGTATTCTGACAGACCGTGCGCCGCCTCCGTAGAAAGAAGTCTCTTTCATCACAAGCTATGAAGAGTTCAGATGGGAGGCTTATGAAAACGGAGGAGAGCGTATTGCATACGTGGAAGGAATACTTTGCATCCGGTGACAGCAACAACTCAGACACATGAGGTGCATCTTGGAGCGGAGAATACTCACGGTAGTATCACCGAAGCAGAAGTCAGATGGGCAATTAAGTTCCTGAAGACTGGCAAAGCTGAAGGTGATGATGAAATCCAGTCTGAGATGTTAAAGGCCTTAAATCAGGATGGTATACTGTGGCTGACTCGTGTGTGTCTGGTTGCTTGGATGTCTGGCCAGGCCCTTAAACAATGGCAGACCGGAATTGTGACCCCTGTCTTCAAAAAGGGAGATCAGAGAGATTGCAACAACTATCGCGGCATCTCTTTTCTCAGCATTCTGGGGAAAGTGTACGCTAAGTGTCTGGAGAAGAGAAGTCGGGAAATAGTAGACTCCAAACTGTCGGGGGAGCAGTGCGGTTTCCGACCTGGCTGAAGCACGACGGATCACATCTTTGCTCTAAGGTAAATCTTTGAGAAATCTTGGGAATGTGCAAATGATGTCTATGCTTGCTTTGTGGACCTCATAAAAGCATATGATAGAGTTCCTCGGGAGAAACTCTGGCACGTGTTGCAAAAGTATGGAGTGGATGGGCAATTACTGGTTGCTATCATGTCTCTGTACGAAAGCTCTGAGATGTGTGTCCGGATAAACGGCATTTAGTCAAGGCAGCTCACCGTGGGTGTTGGACTCCGCCAAGGGTGCGTACTGTCGCCCCTCTTGTTCATTATCTTTATGGACTGGATAGACAGGGGCAGCCGAGGCGATGATCGTGCTTGTGTGGCCGACTGCTTGGTGGAGAGGTTGCTCTTTGCTGACGACCTTGTCCACCTTGGGTCTTCCAGCACTAACCTTCAGCATGCACTAGACCGGTTTGCAGCAAATGTGAAGAAGCTGGGATGAAGATCAGTGTGGCTAAGACTGAGGTTCTGGTCCTTTCAAGACAGCCTGCTCAGTGCGTTCTCCATGTTAGGGAGCCCCATGAAGACAGGTGGAGAAGTTCAAGATCGTCGGCAGGAAAAAGAATTGGATGCTCGGATCGGTGCAGCAAGCTGTGTCAGACGTGAACTGTGGCGATCTGTGGTAACGAAAAACGAGCTGGGAAACAAAGCCAAGCTCTCCGTCTTCAAATCTATCTTTGTCCCGACTCTCACCTATGGTCATGAGTCTTGGGTAATGACCGAAAGAGTGCGATCGCGAGTACAAGCGGCCGAAATGAGATTTCTGAGAGGTGTGGCAAGTGTTACCCTACTAGGTAGAGTGCACAGCAGCACAATAAGGGAATCTTTAAATGTTGAGTCGCTACTTTCCCGCCTTGAGATTTCAGTTGCTGTGGTATGGCCACGTGATACGGATGCTGCAAAATGGTCTTCTAGGCAGTTGTTATTTTCCAAGCTGATGGGTAAGAGACCAAGGGGTCGGCCTAAACCAGGTGGCTGGACTATATGGAGAATCTGGGTTCGAGTCGTTTGGGTATTGCCCAGTCACTTGATCCTTAGAACAATGGCAACATATTGCATGTGATATATCATACCTTCGAAAATTAAGAGAAAGGAAAGAAGATAAGAAGTTTTTCACATTTATTACACATTACGTTCGAGAAAATCAATTTTTTTGATTAAAAAAACTTGGGGAGAGGTAAAAAGTGCAGATTAAACGGCTAAAAATAGATGACTGCAGGATCTGCTACTTACCTTACCCTATTTGGGGGGGGGGTTAATTTCTTTATAATAAATGGATAAATGTATCTCTGCTTCACTGCTAAAGCTCCACCTTGGAATGTTTACAAGATTTTATTTATTATTAACAATGAGCATAAAATGATGATGCAATGACAGGACATAGATAAAACAATTTTTCTACATCCCGCATACTACATGCATTTTCACTGGGATAAACGTTAATATAAATATAAGTCATTAATTACTTGAAATGAGATAATTTAATCGACATTGTAAACATTATTTACATTCAAACTTTCATATATTGAAACTTTTGGAAAACAAAATGCCTGATTAAAGGATTATTTCGGGTTTAGCGAGACGCTAAGGAGTTACACGGGTCTCCCTTGAGCTCCCTAAAAACGTCCAGACGACTTGCGAAAATTTGTGTTTGGAAAGAAAAGAGAAAGAACGAGTATTGAGCAGAGAAATTTGGCAACAGAAAGATAAAAAGCTATCTGGGTGCTGGAAACATCTGAAGAACGGAATCTTCGTATAGAGCAGGTGGGTATATTCAATATTTACCATTATTTCTTTGCTTGTCAAAGTGCGTCGTAATATCTTAACCAGGAAACGTAGTCTATTTAGTTGACTATTGAGTATCTCTGTATGGGCAATTAAATTTAGTTTGCTGTCCAGTGTGATACCCAATATTTTTTGTGTTTTTATCAGGCTCGGCGGCTTAGATATAACAAGATAAGTAGTTTTATCCTTATTAATTAACATACCCCTTTGCTGGAACCAATCGTGCAATTTATCGGTATCTTGTTTGTTATCCTGTTGTAATTGATATTCAGAGAAAATATTATAGATCCTAGTCAGTATAATATCATCATTTAAGTCAAATGAAAGGGGCGAGGAAGCTACTGGAGCCAATAATGTGGCAAATATGATATTGCTTATAGCTGAGCCTTGGGGTATCCCTCGTGTTGATGGACAATAGAAAGTCCGATGGTTGCATCTTATACTGTTCATATGATTAGTAAATAAATTCTGAATTAATTTTAAGGTTCGGCCGGAAACCCCATATGCCGCAAGTTCTTCGAATAACTGCCCACGGGATACTGTATTAGATGCTTTTGCAATGTCTACACTAACGATAACAAAAATCTGGTTGTTATCCATGGCTGCATTCTCTTCCAACAAAATAGAAAGTAATAATTCTTGTGGGGCTGTATTGGGTCTACCTCCATACTGGGTTTTAGGAAGATGTGCCCAGAGATAAAGCATCATGGGCCGGAATATCATTTTTTCGATGATTTTGTAGATGGAGGGTTACACCAAAATACTTCGATAATTTTTTAACTCATCTTCTTTCCCAGCTTTAAAGATCGGTCGAATCAGGGCTTGTTTTGTCTTTGTGGAAATTTACCCGTTTTCCAAATCGATAATATGAGATGGGCAAGGAGGCAGTTATCACAATAATCCCAATTTTTCAGGAATTTTTAGTTTAGTATATCATCATTCAAATTTTGTTTTAATCTAATTATCCTCATTGTTCAGAAAACTTCCTGTGGTAGATTAGTAGGTATTAGGAACTCAATGTCATCTTCTTGTTGGAGTACTTTAATAGTAGGGGGGCTGGGTTATGTTCAAAGGATTATCAATCCATTTAAGGTAATCCATCGCCATATTTGCTTGTATTCTTTTATTATTATTATTCTTTCGTCCTCTACCCACAAACCTCCACAAGTCACTGTCGTTGTCAGTAATAGTGAGATATTACCTTTTGGCTTTCCGAATTTCCTGTTTGTACAGTCTATTATAGCGCTTAAGTTCCTCTTGAAAGTATCGTTGTAACTTTCATTGCTAAGATATGACTGTTTGTAATATATCAAACAACTCGTAACAACATGTCATGACTGAATATAACGAGTAATTAATAATATTGAGAATTGGTTTGGTGCTAATTAATGATATAACGAGTAATTGGGAACAACGTGACATAATGGTACCATATGGTACCGTTAGAACTTTCACTGCTACGATATGGGATGTAATACACTGAACGACCAATTATTAGAGTCTGCTAATAGCGTGTTGTGCGCCTCCTTAAGCGGCGAGAACTGCCTGAATATGTGGTGGCATGGATTCAACAAGGTGTTGAAACTGTTGCGGAGGAATAGCAGCCCAGGCTGATATCACAGCGTCCCGTAATTGGTGCAAGTTGGACGTAGTGTGGGAAGGCATCGGATGGTTCTCTCCACATTATCCCATAAATGCTTGATCAGGTTAAGATCGGGCGACCGAGCTGGCCACTGAAGCAGGTGGAAGTCCACGTCATGTTCCTCGAACCAGTCCAAGACAATTCTAGCACGGTGACAGGGAGCAATGTCCTGCTAAAACTGTCCGTCACCACCAGGGAACACAGTCATCATGAACGGGTGCACCTGATCGGCCACAATGTTCAGGTAGTGTGTCGCATTCAGGGATGTGTCAACGGAAATCAGAGGACCCAGTGTGTCCCAAGAGAAGGCACCCCAGATCAGCAATCCTCCTCTACCCATCTGTACGGTTGTCTGCTGACAGGATGGGTCCATGGCCTCGTGCTGTCTGCGCCAGATGCGCAGTCTGCCGTCCGCATGATGAAGTAGGAACCGCGATTCGTCGGACCAGGAGAACTTTTTCCTCACATCCAGTGTCCAGTGGCGATGCCAGTGTGCCCATAGCAGGCGCGCTTTCCTATTTTGCGGTGACAGAGACGGCACCCAAACCATGTGGTGGTGTTGCCCATACTGGCAACCTGTTGTTAAACCCAGCTCGGTGTAAGGTGCGCCGTACCATGTCACAGTGGGCGAAAATAACAATCTAGCCGGAAAAAAATATTTTTCGTGTAATTCTTGCACAGGATGTATTTTTAATATGCATATATTCATACACATACACTGAGTGGCCAAATTATTATGACCAAACCCTTAATACAGTGTTGGACCACCTTTCGCTCTTATTACTGCTTGCATTCTTCGGGGCATGGATTCTATGAGATGTTGGTAGGTTGTAGGAGGAATTTGAGACCAACTCTGAAGCACTGCACCATCCAATTCCTGCAGATTTGATGGTGCTGGATCCCGCTGCCTGATAGCCTGTTCGATCTCATCCCACAAATTCTCAATGAGATTGAGATCTGGCGATTGTGCAGGCCAACGAAGCAAGGTAAACTCTCCGGCATGTTCTTCGAACCATCTGAGGACGATGCTAGCCTTATGACAAGGAGCATTGTCCTGCTGGCAGTATCCATCCCCGTCAGAGTACACCATTAACATAACGGGATATACTTGATCTGCGACAATACTTAAATAATCTTGGGCACGCACACGTCCGTACAGAGGAATCAAAGGACCCAAACAATGCCAAGAAAACATTCCCCAAACCATAATACTGCTGCCACCAGCTTGAAGTGTTGTGGCGATGCAGGTGGGGTTCATGCTTTCGTGTTGTTTTCTCCATATACTAACCCTGCCATCTGCATGATGCATTTGAAATCGTGACTCATCGGACCACATGACCCTTCTCCAGTCATCTACTGTCCAATCCTTATGCTCCTTGGTGAACGTCTGCTCTTGTTCAAGGCTGATAGTAGAGGCTTTCGAACTGGTCGTCGGCTTCCATAGCCTAAACGATGTAATGAGCGGCGAACAGTTCGTTCAGAGGCGGTCACAGTTTGTCCTTGATTAAGATTTGCCGCTATTTGACGCACTGTTGCTCTTCTGTCGCCCTGGACAACTCTGGCCAATCTCCTTTCAGCTCGAGCATTAAGGAGCTTGTGACGACCACACGCTTTACGTTGAGAGCCGGTATTTTGCTTGGTAGTCCACTCTCTGTAAACATTAATAACTGCTGCTCTTGAACACTTCACAAGTTCAGCTGTTTTGCTGATTCTGGTTCCGACACTGCGCGCGCCGACGATCATCCCGCGTTCAAACTCAGTTAAATCACGTTTTTTGCCCATATCGTCGCAAAAAACACAGTGCAATTGATGGTTCACCTCACCTGCATTCCCTTTTTATAGCTATCTAGCCCTCTAGCGGCAGCGCTGTGACGCAATAGCTCATTTGCCTAAAACTGTCAGGTGGTCATAATAATTTGGCCACTCAGTGTATATAGTCTTTAAATAACACTCTACAGTATTATGCGTATGTACAGGGTGATGCAAATATAATTCACATACCAATACCGCATTCCCTTTCTAATATCAAAACTTTCCCCGAAACATATAACCTACAATACGTATGAACTGATAATTTAAAAATGATCCTTAATTCAATAATTGATATGATCAATGATCAATAATTCAAACGATATTAGATGTAGTAATAAAGAGAACTTACATGTAAAGTTTGAACTGTTTTACTCACACTCCCAAGAATGTCTTCAGAACAATTCTCCAAAATTAGTTTCCTGATGACAAACGATGGTAGCGAGATTTTTTTGTTTCTGTTTTACCCAGGAACACCCCACAGAATTCTCCATGAGTAATTTAGGTGGCCTACATCATTGTACAAAAAATGTAATAGTTTTTTCCGCACTTTACCGCACTATGGTTTTAACACAGTCTGATGTGTACAATGCACTCTACTCAAAACAGTTGATGTTATTGTGACACCCCTTGATACGGGTTTTAAAGCCTGTGTAAACTGCCAGTTATCACACGGACGTATTACATGAATATGTAAACAACTGAAAGGGCTACAAATATTGCTTATCAGCTCAAAATAATGAGGACACTGTTTTATAATGTTTTCGATTATTTTGTGGTGATATAACTGAGTATAGCCATGTGGTAAATATGAATAATTCGGTATTCTAAAACGCTAATGAGTTGGAATGACATTTTGTTTGTAGATAAAGTAACATCGGTTACTAATAGAGATATTTCCACGGAATTCTAATGTTAAGTCTAAAATTAAAAGTATGCAAAATGATTTTTTCCCGTTAGATTGTCATTTTCGCCCACTGTGCGTGTGCTCCGAAATGATTTGGGATGCTCCCTCACTGAACTGCGCAGTAATTTGTTGGGCTGTTCCCGTCCTGTTGCTGTGGATGATTCGTGCCAGTCACCATTGGCCTCGTTCATCCACGGCCCTGTTTCGTCCGGAGTTGTGTGTGTTGGAGGTTGTTTTTTGGCATAACTGCCATTCACGGAATAGCCTTAACACTGTTGCACGGGAAAACCCAAGAAGGTTCGCGGTTTGCGAAATACTCAACTGCGCCCGTCGAACTCCAACGATCATGGCTCGTTCAAAGTCTATCAGATCCTTGGATTTACCCATATTCAGTTCACTTCTGCTGCTGACTGCAACTTGTGATCCGATGCATCCCTTTTATACACGGCTTCGGCCTGTTCCATTGTTTGGGTGTCACTGGGAGGCCGATCCATTTTCCGTAAGAGATGTCTCTAATAAATTGGTCGTTCAGTGTATATCAAACAACTCGCAACAATGTGTCATGACTGAATATATCGAGTAATTAACGATAGTAATTACATTTAGGCAATTTGCTAATTGCTAATAGCTAATCGCTTGCTTCAAGACGTAGATGTTAACGTAGAAACGCTTTAGTAATAGAATATGAGAAAGAAATAAACGCTTACATTGAACACTTCAGCAATTGAGGCTCACTTCGTGTAACATTAAATAAATTTTATTTGTTCAATTCTCTCCATTTCACATATCAATTCTTCAAGTTTGTTCGTTTTAATTCTCTCTTTATGTTAGTTTACTTAAATAGTAATTTATATATGAGATTTCAAATTTATATATTTTCTCTAAAGTGTTTTAAAATGTAAGGTTAATTGAAGGTATCAATGTACGATGTCTCGGTGCTGTAATACGAAAATGTGCTCTTTTTATCCGCTTTGACGGCAAAATCATTCTTGTTTGTCATCTCTGACCAATATTTGTTCTTTTCTTCGGTGGCATTTCATTAGATATGAATTAAAACGCATCTTTTGAACGATTATTAAACAGCAACATACAGTTTGCCTAATGATTTGAACACTTTGTGTTTGTGCTTTTTTGCCGGTTCTGTTGTAAACTGTCGCCCGAGACCAAAGGCAGAAGAAGAGGAAGGAGAAGCTTCTGTCGCGCCTGAAAGGTTTTATACTGTTGAAGGGCTCCAAACACCCAAATCGTTTGAACGTTTGTCAGGGAGCTCAAGCGTGAGCTCTTTGCCTTCTCGAAAGGGACTACCCTATGTATATCGTGCTATTATGCTCGTTTCCTGCTCATTGTTAATAATTCGTTTGTTTGATCTAGCAGTTCCCAATGTAACAGAACATTCTATCATTTCATGTTCTTGAAAATATGGTTGCATCATCACCTTATCCGTTTTCATGGCAACAATAATTCCCTGACGTTGAAGTGGAAATATATGGCAACAATAAGTTTGACGAAACAACACTCTTCTTGGGTGGCAGTGGATGTACGTGGTCGTTTGTATGCTCTCCAATCCCAACAATCTGGGTAAGGTTATTTACTTCTGTTGTTGCAATTGCACTATGTTCTAGATGTCTTGAAGCAAAACTTAGGCTCTAGCAATCGCCGTTTCTTCTGTTGACATGCTCACCATTTGCTCAGTTGCAGCGAAACCAATACAGCACGAAGCGAAAGGATGGATTCCTCTGTTGTCTTTCCACTCTTTTTCAATAGTCTGGTAACTCTCTTTTATCTCAGTTACTGCTCATTTTTAAAGATTTTCAAGAAAATGTTATGTTCTAAGAATTATCAATTCTAAGAAAAACCCGGAATTCTATGCATTGTTGCAAATTGAACGGCATTTATAGAGCACAATCTCTCTATGGTAGCAGTACATTTACAGGAACGTTTCGGTCTGTTCTTCTGCAATCCTAACAATCTGAATGGGGTTATTCGCTACTTGGTAATCTGTTGTTGCAATTCCCACTCTGCTCTTGATGTCTTGAACCAAAACTTGACCATTCATCATTTTGTGTGTTCTTCTGTTGATACACTTGCATCGCCGTTTATTCTGTTGATACACTTGCATCGTCGAGAGCCACTCGAGAACTTAAATGACTACTTGATCGCTCACGACTTGCTCAGTTTCTCAATTGTCTGATGACTCTCTTTTATCTCCAGTTAGTGCTCATTTTTAATGATTTTCAAGAAAATGTTTAGTTCTGAGAATAATCATTTCTATGAAAAGCCCGAACAACAGGATTCCTATGCATTGTTACAAATTTACCCTTATTTACAAAGCACAACTTTGCCCTACATTTGGTCATGAAATATTTATTGTTGGTCCGTGCGTAGTGTTTGTGAATTGCATATTTATACCATTGTTGATACCTATTGTTGTACAAACTTTGCTTGCGTTGTTGGTCATGAGATACTTTCTTATTAATATGCACTGCCACCATCATGAATATGGATTTATTATCAAGAGTTATTATTTTTATGAAATCTGAGTAAGATAGCGACCTTCCCCATGCTTTGAAGATCAAATGTGCAAAGTTTCATCAAGACCGGAAGAATACTGTAGATTTATATAAGAAAAAACCCACCCACAACCATTCTTCTATATATACACTGAACAATCAATAATTTATTAGATACACCTCGCTAATAGCGTGTTGCGCCTCCTTTAGCGGCGAGAACTGCCTGAATACTTGCTGGTATGTACTCAACAAGGTGTTGAAACCGTTGCGGAGGAATATGTTGCTCAGGCTGACATCACAGCGTCCTGTAATTTGTGCAGGTAGGACGCTAATGTGGGAAGGCGTCGGATTGTTCTCTCCACTTCAACCCATAAATGTTCGATCGGGTTGAGATGGGGCGACTAAGCTGGCCACTGAAGCAGATGGAAGTCCGCGTCATGTTCCTCGAACCAGTCCAAGATCATTCCAGCACGGTGACAGGAAGCACTGTCCTGCTGAAACTGTCCGTCACCGCCAGGGAACACAATCATCATGAACGGGTTCACGTGATCGGCAACAATGTTCAGGTAGTGTATCGCATTCAGGGATTTCAGAGGGCCCAGTGTCCCAATAGAAGACACCCCAGACCAGCACTCCTCCTGCACCCGCCTGTACGGTTGTCTGATGACAAGATGGGTCTATGGCTTCGTGCTGTCTGCGCCAGATGCGCAGTCTGCCGTCCGCATAATGAAGTAGGAACCGCGATTCGTCGGACCAGGCGATCTTCTTCCACTCATCCAGTGTCCAGTGGCGATGCCTGTTTGCCCATAGCAGGCGGGCTTTCCTATTTTGAGCTGACAGCGACGGTACCCGTACCGGCCGCCTGTTAAACCCAGCTCGGTGCAAGGTACGCCGCACCGTGTGCTCCGAAATAGCTTGGGATTCTCCCTCGTTGAATTGCGCAGCAATTTGTTGGGCTGTTCTCGTCCTGTTGCTGTGGTTGATTCGTGCCAGTCGCCGTTGGACTCGTTCATCCCTGGCCCTGTTACCAACATCTGTGATTAAACTCATCAACATTCTTGTGAATAATGGAAGAAAATCCCTTAAGCTATATACTGCAGTCTGGTGGAAAGCCTTCCTCAGAGAGTAGAGCCCATAATAAAACCAAATTTCGAAATATGAATGTTATCTTGAAAAATTTCAATTGCTAACATTTAACGTAAGCTAAAAAGCAAAGAAGAGATAGCTTACGAAGGTACTAAATGTAATTAGTTCAACACGTGAAGTTATAATATTTAAAGTTATTTTAAGTGTTCAGGAATAACACTATTTTTGATTGTATTCAAAGGTAATATAAATCGTAATTGAATTCTATATGCTTATGTTTTTATAACACTATTGATCAGTGTCTTTATGACATTTTAAATATGGAAGATTGGTACCGGAGTTGTGTTTGTTGGAGGTTGTTTTTTGGCATAACTGCCATTCACGGAACACTATTGACACTGTTGCACGGGAAAACTGCGCCCGTCGAGCTCCAACGATCATGCCTCGTTGAAAGTCGATCAAATCCTTGGATTTACCCATATTCAGTCCACTTCTGCTGCTGAGTGCAACTTGTGATCCAATGCATCCCTATTATACACCGCTTCGGCCTGTTCCATTGTTTGGGTGTCACTGGGAGGCCGATCCATTTTCCGTATTTTGGCTCAGTGGTTGCATGATCGCCTCTGATGCCCGAGGACGCGGGTTCGACCCCGGCCGAGGACGACGAGGATATTTTCAGGGGAAAAATCCTGAGATCACGCACTTGTTTCGGAAGGGAAGTAAAGCCGTTGGTCCCGTGTAGTCGTTTGCCGGCTGCACTTTAAAGAACCCTTGCGAGGCAAAATTTGCGGCCCCTATAACGCCGTCCTGAAATGACCATGGCAGTTGAAAAGGACGTTAATACCAACTAAACCAAACCAAACCATTTTCCGTAAGAGATGTCTCTAATAAATTGGTCGTTCAGTGTATATAGAGATTCACCACGAGTCTTTCATGATTGCATTAATAAATAATTAAATAATTGTTGATTAAATTTGTTTCATCATTTATTTATTTAAATTTTTCATTGTTTATTAATAAAACTTGCCTCAGCTATCTCAAGCCGTAGCCTATAATAATAAGAGAAGAGCTGAGGGATTTCAAGATGGCGATCCTGCTAGTCCGCAATTAAAATCGCTCCTTCAATAATAAATTGTAGATACTCAACGCTTGTGTACAGTTTGTAATACCTATTAACAAAAAATCATTTTTGAATAATATCTTGTAAAAAGACATCTTGTTATATCTTCCAAAGAGAAGCTTTAGCAGCTTGATTGTCAAAGAAAAATCAACGAGAGAAGATAAAACTAGGGCGGACTGCGACTCGCGATTCGCTTTCTTGACCAATAATTTAGAGCGAACCGTTATTGATTGTTAAGAAAATGACTAACTAAATTCTTTAAATTGATATTAATTTTTATTGTTGTAACAATTTCATTTTAAACTGCGTAATTTGGCAAGTTCTTCACGCCTAACCTTCCACGATGCATGGTTGTTGATATTAATCAACCGCGGCTTTGCAAATGCCGGTTCGATCAATAAACCGTTGATGGTCTTCACTCGTGAAAATGCCACGTACGATAAGCCAAGTCCAAATTCTGAATCACCAATGTCTATGACTGCTTTATCAACAGTGATTCCTTGTGCTTTGTGGCTGGTGATTGCATAGGCTAACTTAAGCGGAAATTGCTTACGCGTACAAGATACTCCTCCTTTTTTGAAGCCAACGGCGATCGGTAAAATGGGAACTGCTACATTGGTTAATGTTGGTCCAGTATAGGTTGCGAATTTGACGAGAATGCACATCGGCAGTTCATTCAAGTGGTTGCGAGTTTCAGTTGGCGAGTAGACAATGTCGACAACCACACCAAAAAGATATTGTGATTACGCTGTGATTACAGCACTTAGAATTACAATATATACCTCAAAATGTAGATTCAATATTCAAGAATGCAATGAAATCGAAAAAATATCGTTAAAAGTTTTAAGAACTTCGAAATTTGGCCTTAAAAATCGAATGTGCAGAGCAAAATTTGCGAAGGGCTTCGCCGTATTTTGTATGTCAAAAATTCTATTTGCACGCGCAATGTTTGTTTACGTTTTTCTCAATGCATTCCTATGGGAACAATTGAAGGGTGATTATTCCTCGATGGTAGGTCGGATTTGAAAAATTTTTTTTTCTTGACCATCGCAAACTCAAAAATCACCATGGTCATGCGCATGCACGTGCAAATTTTCATTGTTGTGACTATTACGTGTCAAAAGTTTTATGCGGTCATCGAATTACACTTGCCGACTGTTAACAGAGCTTCGCTCTAAAAAAACAGGTGATAAAAGGTCTAAGAACTCGATAAAATGGTCTCAAAAATCGATGGTGCAGAAAAAAAATTGCGAAGGGCTTCGCCATATTTTCTATGTTGAAAAATCTATTAGCGCGTGCAATTGTTTGTTTACATTTTTTTCAATGCATTTCAATGGGAACAGCTAAATGGTGATTATTCCTCGATGGCTGAACCGATTTTTAAAATTTTTATTTAGTGACCATCAGGATGGTCATGTCCAGCTGTGTGCAAAATTTCATTTGTCTATGTTCTCTGGTTCAAAAGTTTTATGCGCACAAAGAATTTTGATTTTCGCCTGATAACAGAGCTTCGCTCTAATTAAAATAAAACGGAAATTTATATTTTTGTCCGCTTTGAAATTCAAAGTTTGAATGCTTCTAGTGCTACCAAGTTAACCGGTTTCCGGATAATTTTAACTGGAAGGTAAATAAAAAACCGGTTTTTAACCGGAATTTATCGATAGCCGGTTTATTAACCGGAAAATTAAATGCCTAGCTAATTTTGACAGGAAAAGAAAGTCTTTCACAACTGTTAGAATATTTGGTGAGAGAGGCTCATAATTTTTGTTAGTCGAAGCCTTAAGGGAATTCACGAGTACAGGTCTTTATTTGCTGCCGTGAACGATAACAATTCTAATAGAATTCAAAAAGTGAGTAGTACTAGATGGTTAGCACGTTTTCAAGCTATTAAAACAATTTTAGCTCAGTGGGATGAACTGTCAATTTTCGCTTCTCGTATGAACAGGACAAACACTATACGG
The DNA here is from genome assembly GCA_023313115.1 of Rhysida immarginata. Taxonomy (NCBI): domain Eukaryota; kingdom Metazoa; phylum Arthropoda; class Chilopoda; order Scolopendromorpha; family Scolopendridae; genus Rhysida; species Rhysida immarginata. Next base: position 261,360 of record JAHWFO010081521.1, on the reverse strand, counting down.
CTGAGCAACTGTTAAAATTATGAGAATTCTACCTTACAAGGCTTATTTAGTGATGATGAAGTATGTGTTGAATATACGAGTGTATAAGTCATGGCAAATATTTTATTTTCTCAGAGCTAAGGGATGGTATCATAAAATGTCATATGTCTCAAGGAAGCTGTGACTGGTAGTATGTTTCCACAACATTAGATGGCTCCGTGAGTTCCTGATGTTGCGCAGAGAGCAATGTTAAATCAGTTCTCAGTCAACCGCCGTGCAAGGTGGATGTAACTCGAGTTCAACAACGCTCGTATATCAAAACAGCCGTTCTCTATTTTGATTTCTGTTACTTATTCTGGAAAATGAAATCTGTAATCATGTTCCAGAATAAATTTTTCAGAAGCATGAAGCGTATGAAACATTACAGGCTTCATGTTTCCAGAACATGAAACCTGTAATGTTGTCAACTACCTTAATAAAACACGAGAAGCAAAGTGTTGGCGTGTTGTTAAATGTCCGTACATTTCGTCCATTCCTTGTCCTTCCATCTGTATATTTCACATTTTACACCCGTGCTTGAATTCTCATAAAAAAATAGTTGCCATGATTTATGCCCCAACCCTCGTAGTATGTGGTGTTAATGCTATGTTCAAGTCAGATCACATTGATTCCTGTAAATTGTTTGAAGATTTACTAATGTTATACATGCAATTAGTGAGAATAATTGTAGTTCCAACACATCTAAGATGCGTGGGTGAACTTAGGAAACAAAGTGGGAACGTGCTGATGATGCAGTATCATTTTGAGCTGAAGTACAGGCATATGTTGATAGTGCAAATAATTCAAGATTTCAACACATTTCTAATTTAGCTCTTTGCTACTTAACGTTGCCCGTTTCAAATGCTGTCGTTGAACGTGCTTTTTCACATTACAATATACACTGGCAGTTTTTATTGTGTTTAATCGTGTAGCCGTAAGTTGTGCTGTTCAGTCTGTTTGAAAATGCATTTAATGCAAGACAAAACCAGAGTGAGGTCAGTGAGTCACTCTGGAAAATGCCCCGATTAACATGTATTTTCTCAGTCGTGATGCTTTCACTGTTGAGTGTGAGTTGTATTGTAGTTCTCCAGTGCAGCGCTGTAATTTCTAAAAATGTAATAAGTGTAGGGTTTATTTTATATAATCGTAGGGTATATAAAAGCCGTGAGTGTGGGACACTATCAAAGGCCTTTTTGTAATCAATGTAGACTGCATGGAGCTGTCGGTGTTAATTGTGAGTTTGCCGTAGGACCACACTATCTATCAGGAGTTGCTCCTTAGAATCTACGTGATTTCTACGGCATCCCTTTTGTTGCTTAGTGAGAATGTTATTTGTTTCTAAAGTGTAGGCAGGCATGTGATAGATCGATATTGTACGGGATATGTAGTGTTATGTGACTTTGGTGCCATGTATGTTATTCCTTGTGTAAGGAAGTATGGCAATGTCTATGGTGCTTGCAAAGTGTTGGAAATCTGCAAGGGTCAGATGTAATTCGCTTATACCAGAAGTTCTGAATCCTGTCTACACCTGGAGCCTTCCAATTGTGAGTAGCCGGCCAGGTGGCCGAGAGGACTAGGGCGTAGGCTTTCTAGTACTCGAGTCCGCCTGGTCGTGGGTTCGAATCCCGCCGTGGGCATGGATGTTTGTGTTTGTCCCGGGCTGCGTACTGTTATAACTTGTGTAAAAGGCGCAAAATGACCTTAGTAGTCGACGCCAAGTTTCTAATAAACCAACCAATTGTGAGTACGTTTAATGACTTGTAAGAGTTCATTTGGTGTAATGTCAGTATAAGGCATGTTTGATATTGTGGATGTTGATAGCTCCTCTTCCCTGATCCAGCTAGCTTCCCTATTATGTTCAACTGAGACAGACCAAAGAGACGAATAATAATGTTGGAATGCTGTCTCTGTTGGCAGACCAGCGTTTTGTGTGCATATTCTTTGTTTAACTGCTTATAGAATGTATTCTCATTGTTTGCGAATAACTTATTCTGTTGTTTGCGCTGAGTGCATGTTTTGTATCTCTTCAAGAGTTGTGGTTTTTATTTATTTATTTAGAAAAAATTGCAAAAATTACCTAGCCGGAACCTGTATGGCCATGTCCTGACGAGTTAGGTCTCCGGAAGGTAAAGTACAAAAATACGGAACTACAAAGAATAAGTAAAAATTAGAAAACCAAAATAATAATAATAACAATAAACAAACATGCCAGTAAAAAATAAATGCTAAGCAAAGATCCATAAACAACCAAAAATCAAAATTAGGATTACAAAAAATAAAATAAGATAAAATAATAATAAAAAACTAGAAATTTTTTTTACAAGGGTTAGTAGTAGAACAAGTATCAAACAGGAATGATTTACCATTCCTTTTAAAAGAAGCGGGAGTCGGGGAAGCACGAAGAGCGACAGGTACAAAAGACCACCATCTGATACCAGCATAAGAAATACAACGACGTTGAAAATTCCTTTGAGCCAATGGAAGGCGGATCGAATTCACAGACCGAGTAGCATAGGAATGAAAATCCAAATGATACCGGATCGAAAAAGGCGTTTAGAGCTTTAAGTGACCATGAATTACTTTATAAATAAACGTTACTAATTGTAAAATATGAATTTGATAAATGGTTAAGACCCCAAGAGAAGAAAAATAGTGCCAAACAGGCGTAGAGTTACGGAGTTTTGGATTCGGTAAAGCCGAGACACATTGAATGAATCAGCGCATGGTACAATAATAGAATCATGGGAGGAAGGTAGTGAAGACGCGAGATTAAACGCAATCTTCTGGAAAGTGACTTAACTAGCTCATTAGCATGCGTATTCTAATATAAGTCAGGGGATAAATAAATTCCCAAGTACTTAAAGGAGCTAGTAGGATAGAGGTGTCACCTCGAAAAAAGCAAAAGAAAGATTTTTTAAATTTTAGAGAGGTGACATCGTCGAGAAGAGAAAGATTGAAAAAAGAGCGAGCGCGCTCCCACTCCCCAGATAGATATAGTCGGACGCGCTGTGAGACGCAAGACGACGGGCGTAGGCGATTGATGGAAAAAGGAGAGAGGAAGACGAGCAGCGAAAGGAGAAAAAAATTAGGGAGATGGATAGGAGCTTTGACGGAGTATAGTCGAAGGGGAATTGCCGTGGTTCCTAAATCAGAGAAAGGAACTGCAATGGAAAGAATGCAAGGAGGAAAAGTGCGAAGGCGGTGACAGTATAGGGAAATTTGATTCTTGGCGTGCGAAAGAAGATAAATGGATTAGCGCGATGAAGCCAGAATTAAAGCAGTAGAATGTGCAACGCAGTTTTCCGACGAGAGTGGTCACAGGCTGACGACTGAAAAGAATTCAGGCCGAGCGAATGCTTGCAAAGTAAGAAAATTTCAGCCTCGTATTTTCAAAAGTGCCATGTCTCAGGAGGGGTCAACGGCCTTGAGATCGGAAGAGTTTCGGACGGAGTGACCGCTAATTGAAAAGCAAGTAAGCCGAAATAAGCTTAGCAATAGCGAACTATTGACCCTTATGAACTGTAATGGCAACAGCAGTTTAAAGCTGGATTCCCCTATAAGTACTAACGGAGAAGTTAAAGACTCCCATGAACTGAATATTCTATCTGATAATAATTTAAATAGTGGACCGAACTTTGACATTAACGAAAGTGCAATAGAACATAAATCCACAGCCCCGGTCGAAAAGGAGCAACTATCAAGCGACGACCTCATCTACTCATCAAGCTACAGTTTCAATAATTTCCCGGCTATATTCTAGGAGCGGCATCGTGATTCCTAAATCAATTTCATTGTCGGTAACGTTGGCTGGGCCCAGTTGGGCTTACCGCGCATGGTGAGCGGCTTTGCGGTGTGCGGTATCCATCTCTTTCCTAGTCAAACTTTATATTTGTTATGCTGTGTATAGCTGGGGTGAATGGTAGATTAATAGTGCTAAGATTTGTGTTGTTGCAATTTTTTAGTTGCCTCCAGTCGGTCGAATTACCTTTCCAGGTGGCCGTTTTCGTACGGTCAAGGGAGATTCCTAGACGCCCACATTCCAATACAAGCACGTAGCCACGTTAAGGCAGTTATCAGCGAAGCAGCGGAACACGGACACCAGGACTCTAGAGGGAAACTATTTCCACGTTTCCACGAATCATACATACATACCCATTAAGAGATTGGGTCAAGCAATTGGTGTAATTTCATGCTAGTCAGATTTTGTAATTTCTTAAAGATAATTCTTTCTTTATTGGCTTACAAAGTATGTATAAAAAGAAAAGAAAGGAATAGTTTTGTTTATTCCCACTTGGGAATTTATTTTCATTGTTATGTAATCATTTTTATACCGTTTCAAATGAAGTGTGACATTCTTATCATTTAATGTCATTAAATTGATTATTCTATTTATTACCGTCTCCCGTCCCATCTCTGTAATACATTTTAGCGCTCTCTGCTAATTAATTAATTAATTAAAAAATGTGACAAGAGGCTTAGAATTATAAAAAATAGGTCATTCAATAGGAACATAACACTTGCTATGTTGATGAAAGATCATGTACTTGGTTTTATTAGGATTTAACAATAAGTGATTAACGGAATTCCATTTACTTAGAATAGAAAGAGAATGGTTAATAGTAATAATAATAATTATAAACACAGGTAATAATTTTTCGATTGAAAAATGGAAGGAAAAATTTTTACCTGTGTTTGGAGACTATCTCCAGTTTATAATTATTATTATCTGTGAGTTGATCAAACTTTCTGATGGTTTGGATAGGAGAAATTCTCGATCTGAGAGCCAGGTTCCCGCCTCCCATTGGGCTTTCAACCGTGACAACTTGGTTGTCTTTAAAACACCTTGTGAAAGCTTGGCTGTCCGAGTGTCTGCGATAGCCCAATTGCTAGAGGCGGCCATGATAGCCGAGGTTCCTGGTTCGAATTCAGGTTGCAGAATTTTTCCTTCCATTTTTCAATGGTTAATAGTAGTTAGCAAATTCAAGACAGAAATATCAGCAAAAGAGAGAGTAACATCATCAGCATAAAATATTGTGTTTTCGTTCACATAACTACAATAACAGTGCGGATGGGTCCATACATTCTGTAATGTGTTGACTGTGCTGCTCATGTCTGGTGTGTGTTTAAATTTTCTTAAATAGCTATCTGAGGCGTTTTTTCTGCTTTGATGAAGTGTTATTTTTAGTGTACTGGGTAAGTCTACCCAACTGCTTGCGGATTTCGTCAATATCCGCCTCAATCTGCTTTTGCCATTTAGGTTATTATTATTAATTACCAGCTAAGGTACCAGCGTTGCCCGGGATAATTACACATGTAGGTAAAGAGAACAATCTCAAAAAATTAAATTATAACTCCCAATTGGTTAAATAATAACTCAATCAATACAACATAGACCGAAGGGGCTATCCATTCTACGAAAAATACGAAAAACAGGAAGTCTAGGTGATATAACGGGACTTTATCTAAACTCTTCTTGATTTGCCTCACCACTACGAAGCATCACCAGATACTTTAGGCTAAAGTTTTTCTTGACCTTGACGTAGTAGCTCTTGTATCCTCTTGCTCTATTCGAAACTCCCGTTGTTCAAATGTTTCAAATGCCCCGGATAGCTTTTTCTGTTTTAGTTGCAGAGTTTCTCTGACCAATACTCGTTCTTTCTCTTTCCTTTCCAGACACAAATTTTTGCCAGTCCTCTGAACGTTTGATAAGCTGCTCAAGGTAGACTCTTTTGCCTCATCAATAAACGCTGCCTTATTAATGTTCTGTCACTGCATCATCATTTTATGCTCTTTATTAACTATTCTTGAAAATGAACGTTCAATCATCGCATTATAAGCATATCAGTTTCCAAAATATACACATTCCCACAGAATATAGTCAAAATGTATTTTAATGAAATGTTTGGACCGGATGTGCTACCAAATAAGCTAGGTGATAACCCCGGCGTGGCTCGGACTTTTCTTTTGGATTAGATTTTCCAGTATCTTAAAAATAAACACATGAAAACGCTTAGAATTAATACAGTAAAAATTCTTTATGAAAATTCGAAAAAGAATTTCTAAAGGCTCACAATGGATGAACCTCTCCAAGTATGCCAATGCTAGTCTAAATAATTTCTTACTCACGTAATCTTACTTGATGTTCTTGCAATTCCCACTCTTCTCTCAATGTCTTGAAGCAAAACTTGGCCATTCTTCACTTTGTGTACTCCAGCAGTCGCCGATACTTCTATTTACATGCTTACCATTTGCTCAATACAGCAGGGAGCTAAAGGAGTCCTTCCTCTGTCGTCTTTCCACTCTTTCTCAATAGTCTGCTAACTCTCCATTATCTCCAGTTACTGATCATTTTTAAAGATTTTCAAGAAATTGTTAAGTACTAAGAACTCTCTTTTCTAAGAAAAGCCTGAACAACAGGAAATCTATGCATTGTTACAAATTGAAACTTATCTATATTGCACAAACTATTCCTTGCATTGTTGGTCATGAGATATTTCTCATTAATGTGCCTTGCCATAACCATGAACATCGATTTTTTATCGATAGTTATTATTTTTTCGAAATCTGAGGTAGACAGGGACCTTCATCATGCTTTGAAGGTCATGTATGCAAAATTTCATCAAGATCGGAATAAAACTGTAGATTTGCCTAAGAAACAAACAAACCCACAAACAAATAAACAAACAAACAGACCCACAAACACCCTTCTTTATATAAAACTAGCAGAGGTACCCGGCATTGCCCGGGTTAATTACACTTGTAGGTAAAGAGATAGATCTCAAAAAATTAAATTATAACTCCCAATTGGTTAAATAATAAATCAATCAGTACAACACGAAGCAAAGGGACTGTCCATTCTACGAAATATACGAAAAACGGGAAGTTCAGGTGATGTACCGGAGCATCTAAACTCTTCTTGACTTACCTCAGTACTGCGGAGAATCACCAGATACTTTAGATTCAAGTTTTTTTTTACCTTGACGTAGAAGCTCTTATACCCTGTTGCTCTATTCGAAACTGCCGTTGTTCAGATGTTTCAAACGCCTGTATAGATTTTTCTGTCTTAGTTGCAGAGTTTCTATGACCAATACTCGTTCTTTCTCTTTCTTATCCAGACACATAACTTTTTGCCAGTCATCTGGGCGTTTGATAGAGAGCTCAAAGGAGACAGGCCTGACTCCTATGCCTAATCAATAGATGCTGCCTTATTAATGTTCTGTCACTGCATCATCACTTTATGCTCATTATCAAATTTCTTAGAAACGAAGGTTCAGTCATCGCATTATCATCATTTCAGTTTCCAAAATATAAACTTTCCCACAGAATATAGTCAAAATATATTTTTAGGAAATGTTTGGATTTGCTGTGCTACCAAATAAGCTAGGTGATAAGCCTGGCATGGCTGGGACTTTTTTTTTGGATTAAATTTTGAAATATCTTAACAATAAACACATGAAAACGCTTATAATTATTACATTAAAAATTCTTAATAAAAATTTGAAAAATTTTTTTTTAAAGGCTCACAATGGATGGACCTCTCCAAGGATGAAACTGCTATTCTTAATAATTTCTTACTCACGTAATCTTACTTTAGATATACACTTGATGTCGTTGCAATTCCCACTCTTCTCTCGATATCTTGAATAAAAACTTGGCCATTCATCTCTTTTTGTAGTCTAGCGATCGCCAATTCTTCTATTGACCTGCTTACCATTTGCTCAATATAGCACGGAGCTGAAGGAGTGCTTGCCCTATCGTCTTTGCAGTCTTTCTCAATTGTCTGCTAACTTTCCATTATCTCCAGTTACTAATCATTTTTAAAGATTTTCAAAAAATTGTTAAGTACAAAGAACTCTCTTTTCTAAGAAAACCCTGAATAACAGGAATTTTATGCATTGTTACAAATTGAAATTTATCTTTATTGCACAAACTTTGCCTTTCATTGTTGGTCATGAGATATATATTGTTGACCCTGCCTTGTGCTGGTGCATAGCATGTTGACACCATTGTTGATACTTATTGTTGCACAAACCTTTCCTTGCATTGTTGGTCATGAGATATTTCTCAGTAATATGCCCTGCCATAACCATGAATATCGATTTTTTATCGATAATTATTATTTTTCCGAAATCTGAGGTAGACAGTGACCTTCCTCAAAGTTTGAAGGTCAAACATGCAAAATTTCATCATAATCGGAATAAAACTGTAGATTTGTATTCAATACACACAAAGAGACCCATAAACCCACCAACATCCTTCTTTATATATACAGAAGAAAAGATTACCAGCATTTTTGTTTCCAAAATATACATATTCCCACAGAATATAGTCAAAATGTATGTTTGCAAAATGTTTGTATCTGCTGTGCTACCAAATAAGCTAGGTGATAACCCCGGCATGGCTCGGCATTTTTTTTTTTTGATTAAATTTTGAAATATCTTAAAAATTAACACATGAAAACGCTTATAATTAATACAATATAAATTCTTAATGAAAATTCGAAAATTTTTTTTTAAAGCCTCACAATGGGTGGACCTCTCCAAGGATGCCACTGCTAGTCTATATAATTTCTTACTCACATAATCTTACTTGCTGTTGTTGCAATTCCTTTTCTTCTCTCGATGTCTTGAAGCAAAAATTGGCCATTCATCACTATGTGTAGTCTAACGGTCGTCGATTCTTCTATTTACTTGCTTGCCATTTGCTCAATACAGCACGGAGCTAAAGGACTGCTTCCTCTGTCGTCTATCAACTCTTTCTCAATAGCCTGCTAACTCTACATTATCTTCAGTTACTTATCAGTTTTCAAGAAATTGTTAAATTCTATGCATTGTTACAAGTTGAAATCTATCTATCTATATAAAACTCTGTATCTATAGTTTGTTTGTGGGTTTGTTTGTTTCTTATGCAAATCTACAGTTTTATTCCGATCTTGATGAAATTTTGCATACTTAACGTTCAAAGCATGAGGAAGGTCAATGTCTACTTTAGATTTCGAAAACATGATAATTATTGATAAAAAATCGATTGTAAGAAAGTATTTCTACAGCTAAAATGAGGTTAACGTCTTTTGTTGATTTTGTATCTGACTTTAGTAAAAAAACTACGTTTACCATAACCCAGGAACAACGACGTGGACGTAGTAGTTTTTTGTTCCCTTCGGAGTGCTTGTTCTTAGTCCCCTTGCCTCTCATTTATTGGGGTGCTTGTTTCAGGTGAGTCCCCTTGCCTCTCACGATTGGCGCCAATAACTTTATTGTAGTATATGCTCAAATTGTGCACCGTTTACTTCCTGGCAGTAAACTAATCGATAGTAAACAGATTCGATGGAATTGTTTAAGTATTTTGCAGGTATTTGGGCAGCTACATCAATTATTCTCTGACGCAATTCATCTAAATTTTGAGGTTTCGTTTCGTAAACCCGTTTTTTTAAATAACCCCACAGGAAAAAATCAAGTGGAGTTGAATCTGGTGACCTGCCAGGCCATTCAATCAAACCTCTTCATCCAATCCATCGATAAGGAAAATTTTCATCTAAATAATTATGAACGTTCCGTCCGTAATGAGGTGCAGCACCATCTTGCTGAAACCAAACATGCTCCAAATTATCGTCAGCAATCTCCCTTATTGCTGGAATTATTTCATTTCGAAGCATGTTTTCATACCTTTGAACAGTAAGATTATCATCGATAAAGAATGGCCCAATCAAATGATTATTTATTATTCCAGCCCAAATGTTCAATTTCTGTGGATATTGGGTTTTGCTTTCTCGCTTCCAATGAGGATTCTCGTCTGCCCAATACCTGCAATTATGCCGATTACAAGCACCATTCCATTGAAATGTTGCTTCATCTGAGAATACAATGTTGTAAAGAAAGTCTGGATCTTGATCTATTCTAAGCATCATGTCCTCACAAAATTCTAAACGTCAGTCGGGATCATCTTAATTTATCTCATGAACAAGTGTGATTTTGTAAGGATGCAATTTATTACTTTTCAAAATCCTGCGGACTGAAGATGTACCAATTTCTTGAGCTTGGGCAGTTCTACGAAGACTACCGGGCTTTGCAAAAGTTCTGTTACACTCTTTACATCCCCCAAAAAATGGACTGCTCATGATTTAGATAATTCCATTTCCACAAAAGGATCAAATAATATATTGGAAATTACGTGTTAACCTCTGAGTGATCCTAATGTCCACGATAAAAGCAATGGAAACGAAACGAGTAGAGATCGCTGCTCTCCTGCGCGCGGGCCACACGAAGTCCGAGATTGCCAAGCTCCTCAAAGTCAGCCGGATGACCATCCACAGAGTTGCGCACAGGCTCAAGAATGGGAGAGACCTTAAAGATCAACCTCGTTCAGGTAGACCTCAAGTCGTCAACCGTTTGGCTGTGAGAAAAGCCATCGAACAAGACCCGACGCTCAAAATGACTGCGCTCGCAAAGAAAAAGAAAATTTCGGTGTCCAGTGTCCAGAGTGGTCAAAGAAGAAGGTGGAAAGAGCGTGAGACCTCTGCTGACGGATCGGATACGGGAACAACGTCGGGAGCGCTGTCACCGTCTTCTCAACGACTTGAAGAGTCATGGCGAGCGAATTGTCATTTTCTCTGACGAAAAGACCTTCACGGTCGTTCCTGTCGTCTACAAGTAAAACGACTGCGTGATAAGCTTCGGCCAGGACATCTCCAAGGTCCGCTACGTGTCTACAACCAAGCACCCGGCCTCTGTGATGATGCTCGGAATCGTGGCGTAGAATGGCGAGAAAATGCCACCCGTGTGGTTCCCAAGTGGATACCGGCTGACGGCGGCTGATTACAAGGACATCCTGGCCACAAAAGTCCTTCCCTGGGTGAAGAAATGCGGACTACATCTTTCAACAATACGGTGCCCCTGCCCACACGGCCAACACTGTGCAAAACTGGTTGGGGTCCAACATGATCTTCTGGTCGAAGGACTTTTGGCCTCCGCAGTCGCCAGACCTCAATCCACTTGACTACAGAGTGTGGGCGCATGTCGAGGGGAAGGTCTGCAATGTCCGTCACAGCAACGTCGAGGAGCTGAAAACATCTGTCAACCGGGTGTGGACCAGAATGAGGAAGGACTACATTCGCAAAGTTTGCAGAGCTTTTCGGCCTCATCTGGAGCGGGTTCTTAATGCAGATGGTGGCTACATTGATTAAATGACTAATTACAATGTTAATTACTACTACATGATGGCACAACAAAAACATGTCTAACTGCATCGTGAACATCGTCGTGTCCATTTCTTTGAGGGTCGTCACACGTGTAACAGAAGTTTGCAAAGCCCGGTATTGTGAGGATTTTCCGTATGACCTTTTCCTATCACCCCAGCCTACCATCATCAGTAATGATATTCTTTCTTGTTCACTAAGATGAGCCATTCTGAAAGAAATTAGTTCAAATTTAAACAGTTGAACTAATGTGTCATTTAAAAAGTACCTACCAAATGGATGAAGCACAAAAAATCACAACAAAAATAGTCCACTTTTTGTTTACATAATTTATTAACAAAGAAAAGAATTTGTTTACAAGCAGAAAAAATAAGAAAGAGTAATTTGGAGGATTTTAGTATGTTAATTTAAACGATGATATTTGCATTTTGAAAAATGAAAATACGTACTATCATTGTTAGATTTTTTTCACAAATCTTATTTTCCATGATAACAAAGCCATCCATCAAGAATTAAACAATGTTACAATATTGCATTAAAATAAGGTATTGAGTATGTTACTTATTTTATTTGTTTTAAATATTTTCATTTAAAAAATTGATTTCCTCTTAATTATACCCCTGGGGGGTGGGTGGGGGTGGAAATTTTTATGGTACTGAATACAGTTTTACACGTAGAATCTGAATCTGAAATAAAAAATGGGGGTCGTGTTTGATGTCATTCGATAGATTTCTGAAAAATATTGAACACGTGTTTTTCAGTTTTTTCGATCCGATGTAAACTTCGCGAAATATTAGACCGTCCCGCTTCTTTTGGCATACCCTGTATATAAAGAAGGATGTTTGTTTGTTTGTGGGTTTATGGGTTTGTTTGTTTGTATTTTATAAAAATCTACAGTTTTATTCCGATCTTGATAAAATTTCGCATACATGACCTTCAAAGCATGAGGAAGGTCACTGTCTACCTCAGATTTCGAAAAAATAATAATTATGATAAAAAATGGATATTCATGGTTATAGCAGGGCATTTTAATGAGAAATATCTCATGGCCAACAATGCAAATAATAGTTTGTGCAACAATAGGTATCAACAATGGTGTCAACACGCAATGCACCAACAATATGCAAGGATCAACAATATATGTCTCATGATCAACAATGCAAGGCATTGGAGAGGTCCATCCATTGTGAGCCTTTAAAAAGTTTTTTTTCCATTTATGAAGTCCCGGTATATCACCTAGAATGGATTTCTGCAGTGAAGAGGTAAATTTCCTGTCTTTCGGATTTTTCTTAGAATGGATAGCCCCTTCACTCTATATTGTAGTGATTGAGTTATTATTTAAAAAAAATTGGAGGTTTAATTTAGCTTTTTGAGGTTGTTCTGTTTACCTACAAGCGTAATTATCCCGAGCAATGCCGGGTCCTCTGCTAGTCTAAATATATAAATAAGGATGTTTGTTTGTTTGTGGATTTGTGGGTTTGTTTGTAGGTTTGTTTGTTTGTTTGCGGGTTTGTGGGTTTGTTTGTTTGTTTTTTATACAAATCTACAGTTTTATTCCGATCTTGATAAAATTTCGCATACATGATCTTCAAAGCATGTGGAAGGTCACTGTCTACCTCAGATTTCGAAAAAATAATAATTATTTATAAAAAATCGATATTCATGGTTATGGCAAGGCATAAAAATGAGAAATATCTCATGACCAACAATGCAAGGCAAAGTTCGTTCAACAATAGGTATAAACAATGGTATAAACACACAATTCACAAACACTGCACAGACGAACAACGCAGATAAAAGTTTGTGAAACAATAGGTATCAACAATGGTGTCAACACGCAATGCACTAACACTATAAGAAGTATCAACAATATATGTCTCATGACCAGCAATGAAAGGCAAAGTTTGTGGAACAATAGGCAGGTCGTGTTCGCATCAACAATGCTCTCCATGCGCAATTCACCAATAACAATGAACACAAAATTATTCAAAGAATTATAACAATGAACATGATGACGCAATGATAGAAAGTTATTTTCAAAGAATTATACCAATGAACATAAAATGATCATGCAATGACAGTACATTCGTTTCCAAGAATTATTAACAAAGAACAGGAAATGGATATAATAGACGATATAGATAGGGCAGTCTCTCTCGATGAGGCAAAGGAAGTACACGTGTCTTCCTTCAGCTCCCTAAAAAGCATTCAGACGATTGTGAAAAGTGTGTGTGTTTCTTTGTGTATGTGTGTGTGTTTACCTACAAGCGTAATTATCCCGGGCAACCCAGGGTCCTCTGCTAGTCTATCTATATATATAAAGAAGAATGTTTGTTTGTGAGTTTGTGGGTTTGTTTTTTATATAAATCTACAGTTTTATTCCGATCTTGATAAAATTTCGCATACATGACCTTCAAAGCATGAGGAAGGTCATTGTCTACCTTAGATTTCGAAAAAATAATAATTATTGATAAAAAAATCGATATTCATGGTTATGGCAGGGCATATTATCGAGAAATATCTCAGGACCAACAATGCAAGACAAAGTTTTAGCAACAATGGTATCAACATGCAATTCACAAACACTCTGCATGGATCAACAATATATGTCTCATGACCAACAATGCAAGGCAAAGTTTGTGCAATATAGAATTCAATGCATAGAATTCCTGTTATTCAGGCTTTTCTTAGAAACGAGAATTCTTTGTACTTAACAATTTCTTGAAATTCTTTAAAAATAATCAGTAACTGGAGATAATGAGTTAGCAGACTATTGAGAAAGAGTGAAAGACGATAGAGGAAGCAGTCCTTTAGCTTCGTGGTGTATTGAGCAAATGGTAAGCAAGTAAATAGAATAATCGGCGACTGATAGACTACACAAAGTGATGAATGGCTAATTTTTGCTTCAAGACATCGAAAGAATAAAGAAAATTACAACAACATCAAGTGTACATCTAAAGTAAGATTACGTGAGTAAAAAATTATTTAGACTAGAAGGCATCCTTGGAGAGGTCCATCCATTGTGAGCCTTTAAAAATATTTTTTTCGGTAAATCAAATCCCAGTATATCATTTAGAATAGATATTTTCAGTGAACAGGTAAATTCCTGTCTTTCGGATTTTTCTTAGAGTGGATAGTCCCTTCGCTCTATATTGTAGTGATTGAGTTATTATTTAACCAATTTGAAGGTTTAATTTAGCTTTTTGAGGTTGTTCTGTTTACCTAAAAGCGTAATTATCCCGAGCATTGCCGAGTCCTCTTCTAGTATATATATATACTAGAAGAGGTACCCGGCGTTGCCCGGAATAATTACACTTGCACAAACTTTTCCTTTCATTGTTAGTCATGAGATATTGATTGTTGGTTCATGCAGAGCGTTTGTGAATTGCGTGTTGATACCATTGTTGACACCTATTGTTGTACAAACTTTGCCTTGCATTGTTGGTCATGAGATATTTCTCATTAATATGCCTTGCCATAACCATGAATATCGATTTTTTTTATCGATATTTATTATTTTTCCGAAATCTGAGGTAGACAGTGACCTTCGTCATGCTTTGAAGGTCATCTATGCGAAATTTTATCAAGATCGGAATAAAAGTGTAGATTTGTATAAAAAACGTACAGACAGACCCACCCACAAACATCCTTCTTTATATATATAGAAGACTAGCAAAGGTACCCGGCGTTGCCCGGGATAATTACACTTGTATGTAAACAGAACAATCTCAAAAAATTAAATTAAATTTTGCAATATCCTAAAAATAAACACATGAAAATTCTTAGAATTAATACAGTAAAAATTCCTAATGAAAATTCGAAAGAAATCTTTTTAAAGGCTCACAATGGCTGGACCTCTCCAAGGATGCCACTGCTAGTCTAAATAATTTCTTACTCACGTAATCTTACCTCGGATGTATACTTAGTGTTGTTGCAATTTCCACTCTTCTCTCGATGTGTTGAAGCAAAACTTGGCCATTCATCACTTTGTGGAGTCTAGGGGTCGCCGATTCTTCTATTTACTTGCTTCATATTTGCTCAATACATCACGGAGCTAAAGGAGTGCTTCCTCTGTCGTCTTTCCACTCTTTCTCAATAGTCTGTTAACTCACCATTATCTCCAGTTACTGATCATTTTTAAAGATTATCAAGAAATTGTTATGTACTAAGAATTCTCTTTTCTAAGAAAAGCCTGAATAACAGGAATTCTATGCATTGTTACACTTGAAACTTATTCATATTAAATCATCATTTTATGTTCATTGTTATAATTCTTTGAAAGATTGCTTTAACATTACATCATCATTCTGTGCTCATTGTTATTGGTGAATTGCGCGTTGATACCATTGTTGATGCGAACACAATGGGCCTATTGTTGCACAAACTTTGCCTTGCATTGTTGGTCATGAGATATATATTGTTGGTTCATGCAGTGTGTTTGTGAATTGCGTGCTGATACCATTGTTGATACCTATTGTTGTACAAACTTTGCCATGCATTGTTGGTCATGAGATATTTCTCATTAAAATGCCTTGCCATAACCATGAATATCGATTTTTTATCGATATTTATTATTTTTCCGAAATCTGAGGTGGACAGTGACCTTCCTCATGCTTTGAAGGTTATGTATGCGAAATTTTATCAAGATCGGAATAAAATTGTAGATTTGTATAAAAAACATACAGACAAACCCACAAACATCCTTCTTTATATATATAGAAGAAGACTTGAAAGAGGTACCCGGCGTTGCCCGGGATAATTACACTTGCACAAACTTTTCCTTTCATTGTTGGTCATGAGATATATATCTTTGGTGCGTGCAGAGTGTTTGTGAATTGCGTGTTGATACCATTGTTGATACCTATTGTTGCACAAACTTTGCCTTGCATTGTTGGTCATGAGATATTTCTCATTAATATGCCTTGCCATAACCATGAATATCGATTTTTTATCGATATTTATTATTTTTCCGAAATCTGAGGTAGACAGTGACCTTCCTCATGCTTTGAAGGTCATGTATGCGAAATTTCATCAAGATCAGAATAAAACTGTAGATTTGTATAAAAAACGTACAGACAGACAGACCCACCCACCCACAAATATCCTTCTTTATTTATATAGGGGATATAAAGGACGATGTTTGTTTGTTTATGGGTATGTTTGTTTCTTATACAAATCTACGGTTTTATTCCGATCTTGATGAAATTTTGCATACTTGACCTTCAAAGCATGAGGAAGGTCACTGTCTACCTCAGATTTCGAAAAAAAACTAAGCATTGATAAAAAATCGATATTCATGGTTATGGCAAGGCATATTAATGAGGAATATCTCATGACCAACAATGCAAGGCAAAGTTTGTGCAACAATACTTATCAACAATGGTATCAACACGCATTTAACAAACACTCTGCACGGACCAAGAATATATATTTCATGATCAACAATGCAAGGAAAAGTTTGTCCAATATAGATAAATTTCTATTTGTAACAATGCATAGAATTCCTGTTATTCAGGCTTTTAGTAGAAAAGTGAGTTCTTAGTACGTAAGAATTTCTTGACAATCTTTGAAAATGATCAATAACTCGAGATAGTTAGCAGACTATTGAGAAAGAGTGGAAAGACGAGAGAGGAAGCACTCCTATAGCTCAGTGCTGTATTGTGCAAATGGTAAGCAAGTAAATAGAAGAATACGCAACCGTTAGACTACACAAAGTGATGAACTGCCAAGTCTTGCTTGAAGATATCGAGAGAAGAGTGGGGATTGCAACAACATCAGGTGTACATCTAAAGTAAGATAACGTGATCAAGAAATTATTTAGACTAGCAGTGGCATCCTTGGAGAGGTCCATCCATTGTGAGCCTGTAAGAATTTTTACTGTATTAGTTCTAAGCGTTTTCATGTGGTTATTTTTAAGATATTGCAAAATTTAATCCAAAAAAAAAATCCGAGCCACACAGGGGTTATCACCTAGCTTATATAGTAGCACAGCAGATCCCAACATTTCATAAAAATATATTTTGACTATATTCTGCGGTAATGTGTATATTTTGGAAACTGAGATGCTGATAATGCAATGACTAAAAGTTCGTTTCCAAGAATTATGGACAATAAGAATAAAATGATGATGCAGTGATAGAACATTATTAGGGCATCGTCTATTGATGAGGCAAAGGAGTCACATGTGTCTCCCTTGAGCTCCCTATAAAACGTCCAGACGAATGTAAAAATTTGTGTGTCTAGCAAGGAAAAAGAAAGAACGAATATTGGTCAGAGAAACTCTGCAACTATAACAGAAAAAGCTATATGGGCATTTGAAACATCTGAAACATGGGAGTTTCGAATAGAGCAAGAGCTTCTACGTTAAGGTCAAGAAAATCTTGAGTATAAAGTATCTGGTGATGCCCCACAGCGGTATCAAGAAGTGTTTAGATAAAGTCCCGATATACCACCTAGACTTTCTGTTTTTCGTATTTTTCGTAGAAAGGATAGTCCCTTTGCTCTGTGTTGTATTGATTGAGTTATTATTTAACCAATTGGAAGTGATAATTTAATCTTTTGACATTGTTCTCTTTACGTATAAGTGTAATTATCCCGGGCAACGCCGGGTACCTCTGCTAGTTTATCTGTATTGCACAAACTTTGCCTTGCATTTTTGTTCATGAGATATATCTTGTTGATCCTTGCATAGTATTGGTGCATTGCGTGTTGATATCATTGTTGGTACCTATTGTTGCACAAACTTTTCCTTGCATTGTTGGTCCGTGCAGAGTGTTTGTGAATTGCGTGTTTATACCATTGTTGTTAACTACTGTTGTACAAACTTTGCCTTACATTGTTGGTCATGAGATATTTCTCATTAATATGCCTTGGCATAACCTTGAATATCGATTTTTTATTAATAATTATTATTTTTCCGAAATCTGAGGTAGACCGTGACCTTCCTCATACTTTCTAGGTCAAGTGTGCAAAATTTCATCAAGATCGGAATAAAACTGTAGATTTGTATAAGAAACAAACTAACCCACCCACAAACATCCTTCTTTATACACTGGTGGACAAAAGTTTGGGAAGTCGTTGTTTTCCATGAAATTTCAACAATAGAAACTTAATTTTTTATATGAGTTTATATGTAATAACAAACAATAACATGCAAGTGACAAAATAAAGAAAAGTATATTTGCTTATAACTACAAGCATATTACCTGGTCAAAAGTTTGGGGTATCATCACAAAAAAAAGCAAAACCAGAAAATAGATAGTGAATTAACAAGCAGTCTGTGCTCTTTTTGACTTAACTACGTCTAACAGCCGAACTGGAACTGATTTAAATAAACTAAGGATTACAGTTGCATTAATTTTCTTCGCTGCATTCTGGATATCTTTGATCAAAGCATCCCGACAATAATACTGCTGTTCAGCATAAATCTCCTTGCTCATAAGGTGCCAAATGTTTTCAATTATGTTCAAGTCTGGACTCCGAGCCAGCCAGTCAAGAGTAGTGACGTTGTTTTCCTGAAAAAACTTGGAAATGATGCGTGCTTTATGGATAGAGGCGTTGTCCTGTTGCCATATCCAGGGCTTTCTAGGAAATTTTTGCTTGCACCATGGTATAAATACATCCTGAAGATCTTTCAAGTACTTGGCAGCAGTATAGGTGCCTTCAACCACCTGGATCTTTAGCTCCCCAGTGCTGCAGACTGCCCCCAATACCTCCACCTCCACCTCCCATTTGACGCTTCACACGTTTAGGTTCAGACGTGTTTGTACCACGATGTTCCACATAACTGCATGTGTTGTCTGGCCCATCAAAACTGAAACATTTTTCATTGAAAAAAATGACGGTTTCAAAGTTGGTGCTCTCCTGAATATGCTTCTCTGCGAATTGCAGCCTGGCTTTTGTTGTACTTTTGTTAACGGAATTTTCTTCGCAATTACTTCGTAGGAAAAGTTCTGACATTGAAGTTCTTGTCGTATAGTTCTCCTAGAAGCCCGAGTTGCAAAATTTCATCAAGATCGGAATAAAACTGTAGATTTGCCTAAGAAACAAACAAACCCACAAACAAATAAACAAACAAACAGACCCACAAACATCCTTCTTTATATATATATAGAAAGACTACAAGAGGTACCCGGCGTTGCCTGGGATAATCACACTTGTAGGTAAACAGAACAATCTCAAAAAATTAAATTATAACTCCCAATTGGTTACATAATAACTCAATCAATACAATACAGAGCAAAGGGACCAGATACTTTAGACTCAAGTTTTTCTAACTCTTGACGTAGAAGCTTTTAGTCTATTCAAAACTCCCATTGCTCAGATGTTTCAAATGCCCGTATAGCTTTTTCTGTTTTAGTTGCAGACTTTCTCTGACCAATACACCTTCTTTCTCTTTCCTTTCCCTTGACGTAGAAGCTCTTATACCCTCTTGCTCCATTTGAAACTCCCGCTGTTAAAATGTTTCAAATAAGGGATAGCTTTTTCTGGTTTAGTTGAAGAGTTTCTCTGACCAATACTCGTTCTTTCTCTTTCCTTTCCAGACACATAAATTTTGCCAGTCGTCCGGATGTTTGATAGGAAGCTCACGGGAGACACGAGTGAATTCTTTGCCTCATCAATAGACGCTGCCTTATTAATGTTCAGTCACTGCATCATCACTTTATGTTCATTATCAATACGATTTACAACGAATTTCAAAAGAAAGTTGATTCCAGTATTTCACAGAATAAAATATAATAAAATACTATGAAACAATGTCAACAAAGAAATTCTTTGAACCACTTTTGACATTTTTGAGCAGCACTTGGTGATAATAGGCTGCATGTCTTAATTCTTTACTAAACTACATATCTTCTTAAATTTTAGAATTCTTCTTAAAATATTCATAATGAATTGTCTAAATAAACATGAAGTCGCTAGACTGTAATTATTCTTGGAAACGAACGTTCAGTCATCGCATTATAATTATCTCAGTTTCCAAAATATTCAACTTCACACAGAATATAGTCAAAATGTATTTTCATGAAATGTTTGGATCAGCTGTGCTACCAAATAAGCTATGTGATAACCTTGGTGTGTCTCAGACTTTTTCTTTTTTGGAATAAATGAAATAATTAAAAAATACATGGAAACGCTTAGAATTAATACAGTAAAAATTCTTAATGAAAATTCGAAAAAAATTTTTTTAAGGGCTCACAGTAGATGAACTTCTCCAAAGATGCCATTGCTAATCTAAAAATTTTTTTACTCACATAAACTTACTTTAAATGTACACTTGATGTTGTTGCAATTTCCTTTCTTCTTTCGATGTCTTGAAGCAAAAATTGGCCGTTTATCACTTTGTGTACTCTAGTGGTCGCCGATTCTTCTATTTACTTGTTTACCATTAGCTCAATACAGCACGGAGCTAAAGGAGTGCTTCCTCTATCGTCTTTCATTCTTTCTCAATAGTCTGCTAACTCACTATCTCCAGTTACTGATCATTTTTGAAGATTCTCAAGAAATTGTTAAGTACTATGAAAAGCCTGAATAACAGGAATTCTATGCAAAAACCTTGCATTGTTGGTCATGAGACGTATATTGTTGATCCTTGCATAGTGTTGGTGCATTGCGTGTTGACACCATTGTTGATACCTATTGTTGCACAAACTTTTATTTGCATTATTGGTCATGAGATATATATTGTTGGTCCGTGCAGAGTGTTTGTGAATTGCGTGTTGATACCATTATTGATACCTATTGTTGCAAAAACTTTGTCTTACATTGTTGGTCATGAGATATTTCTCATTAATATGCCCTGCCATAACCATGAATATCGATTTTTTATCAATAATTATTATTTTTTCGAAATCTGAGGTAGACAGTGACCTTCCTCATGCTTTGAAGGTCATGTATGGGAAATTTTATCAAAATTGGAATAAAATTGTAGATATGTATAAAAAACAAACAAACCCACAAACAAACAAACAAACAATAATTCATGGTCACATCAACAATATATGTCTCATGACCAACAATGCAAGGCAAAGTTTGTGCAATTTAGAATTCAATGCTTAGAATTCCTGTTATTCAAGCTTTTCTTAGAAAAGAGAATTCTTAGTACTTAACAATTTCTTGAAAATCTTCAAAAATGATCAGTAACTGGAGATAATGAGTTGGCAGGCTATTGAGAAAGAGTAAAAGACAATAGAGGAAGCACTCCTTTAGCACAGTGCTGTATTGATCAAATGGTAAACAAGTAAATAGAAGAATCGGCGACCGCTAAACTACACAAAGTGATGAATGGCCAATTTTTGCTTCAAGACATCGAAAGAAGAAAGGAAATTGCAACAACATCAAGAGTACATCTAAAGTAAGATTACGTGAGTAAGAAATTATTTAGAGTAGCAGTGGCATCCTTGGAGAGGTCCATCCAGTGTTAGCCTTTAAAAATTTTTTTTCAGTAAATCAAGTTCCGGTATATCACTTAGAATGGATTTTTTCATGAAGAGGTAAACTCCTGTTTTTCGGATTTGACTTAGAATGGATAGTCCCTTCTCTCTATATTGTAGTGATTGAGTTATTATTTAACCAATTTGGAGGTTTAATTTAGCTTTTTGAGGTTATTCCGTTTACCTACGATCGTAATTATTCCAGGCAACGCCGGGTCCTCTGCTAGTTATATATATAGAAGATAGATTATTTTTATTATTGTTGCTTGGGGAAACCAAACCCGGATCAAGTCTGGAGCCCAAATCCCAGAGGCAGACCCAAGAGAGGGCCAAGTGCAAGGGACTCATATGTAAGGAAGGGAAGAATTGTGTGCTCGTGGGAATATTGATGTTTAGTTGTAGGAATTTCCTTACTATGACATGTGTTTAAAATTGTGGCTTTTTGTAAGTTTTGTATAAGTGTGGGTTTAAATTTAGTGTTGACAGGCTTTTGTGTAGTGAGTGTGAAATAATCACAGTGGCACAAAGAACGATAGGAACAATGTGTACTCTGTTAACTCCCAAAAGGCGTTTTTTTTCGTGTGCAAGATCCGTATATTTAGTGATTTTGTCAGTGTATGTCTTTTGTAAATTGTGTGTGTTGGGGATGGAGATATCAATTATGTATGTCACTTTGTTTTGCTTATCTGCGTGTAATGTCAGGTCTGTTATGGGGGATGGTTTTGTCAGTGATTATAGCTCTATCAAAATATAGTTTGTGTGGTATATTTATCGTATGGAGTATGGATGTCCCTAAGCTTGTGTATCTTAGCTAGATGTTGATGTACGATGTTGGCTACCTGGTTAGGTCTGTGTAAATAATCTGTCTGCATGAGTATTTTGCAACCGGATATGGCGTGTTGGATGGTTTCCTCTGCGATATGGCATTTCCTGCAAGACCCATCAGTCGAATCTTTATTATGCTTTCTGTAGCTTTTAGTGTTAATAACCTGGTTTTTTATGGCAATCATGGTTCCTTCAATTTCCCCAAAGAGACTTCTTCCTTCACGCAACCAAAAGTTCGACGCTTTTTTGTCTCATGCGGCTGGTTGATATCAGAAGGATGTCTACCTTGGAGTTGCTTTCTGAGCCATGATTGAAGTTTGAGTGTTGTAGGAATGTTATGGGTGTTCTGCACGCTGTTCGGATTCAAAGGTGTGTATTTTGTATCAGCCATGCAGACTGCTTTGTGTAATGGTGATGTTAGTTGTTTAGAGTTTTAATTATTATCATTCTTATTATTCTTATTGTTCTTATAATGGTATTGTAGAAAAAATGCTATTGTAAAAAATTTAAATTTTTATGATTGAAAATATGATTCTTGTAAATTTTGTAAAAATTATCTTGAATCGATCTGAAATACATGAATAAATAAAAATTATTATTATTATTATTATTATTATTATTATTATTATTATTATTACTGTAGTTATGTGAACCATATGGAGAGTTTGGTGCCAAAAACAGCTGCAGAACGCATGAGAGTGTATAGAGCTCGTTGACGAACTGAAGAAGCAATTCCAAACAAAAAAAAAATAATAAAAATAAAACGGAAGCAAAAAAGTCTACAGGATGCGTACGAATTTTCTTGCTCTTAAACGACAGCAGTTGGAATCATATCCGCCATATACATCTGCAAAAATGCAAAAAACAAAAAATGCAAAAACCAAAAATGCAGTTTCACTTCGATCGGGTGTCCCGCGACATAAGTTTTTTATATTATCTGTGATAGAGTTTCAATATCATCTGTGATAGAATTATTAAAATACTTTGACAGTAATTCAATAACATTCTTACTTTTACTTTGTGCTTTGAAAGAGGGTAGCCTCTATCTAAAATGTTAGCTTTTTTCAGGGTGTTCAATATTCATTTTTTATACAGGGTGTTTCAAAAAGTATAATCCAAAGGTTTAATCACACACAGGTAGGAAGCATGAAGGTGAACAGATTCCGTAAATACATGAGAGGTCATGTAAATGGGAGAGCAAATGACAAGTCATAAAGCATGCAAATGATGGCACAACACAAACAGGTTGCAGTTCTTTGGCAAGGATTTCTTTTTATGGCAAGGATTTCTTTGCATGAAATCAGTTGTGTACCGAACACCTGTGACAAGAATTGAAGATCTGGCAGCTTGCAACGCAGTTGTTTCAGACGACATCAGAGAAATGCCCGGAATCTTTGGCCACATATGGGAGTCCATGTTGCCCCAATACCATGCATGTGAGGCCATTCCTGGATTACATTTTGAGCATCTTTTGTAAAGCTTCAGTGGATTCGCAGTTCCATAATAAATTTGTGCACAGTATTAGTATAGCACCACTCTTGGCGAAAAGGGGGGGGGGGCGCCTGCAACCCTTTTTTTGGTGTTCAAAGGGTTAAAAGGTGCTAAAGGGTTAATTTTCCATCAAGTTATTGATTTTTTTACGTTTTTTAATGGGTATTGATTGAGTTTAGTGATGGGTATTGACAGGTTTTACATTCCAAGTGACCAAAGGGCTGGCTTATGTTTCATTCCAGGTGTCCAAAGGGGTTGACAAGTTTTTGATGGATTGTGGGTGTGGTTAATGATGAATGGGTTTTTGCATTAGGCCTAAGACCAGGTAACCAAAAAAAAGGGTTACCCATCAAAATCTGGCCCATCACGTTTGTTTTTACCTAATTACTAATTTTCTATTGTGTTTAGAATCACCGGATTTTTATTATTTTATTCAGTATCTGCTGTTCCTAATTAACATTATTGATTCAAGGTGCTGACCAGAACTTACCGTTCAGGAAACCATTTGTTGCATTTCAGGTAACCAAAGGGTTTTTTGTCAGTGACCAATGGGTTGTATGTGTTAACTTCCAGGTGTTTTCTTCCAAATAGCCAAGAGTTATTCACCATATGTGTTACCTCCCTACCCTTTTATCTTATTAATTAAATTATCCACAATTTTTTATATTAATTTTTGAAAATTTTTAGCCATTTCCAAATTTTTTAAAAATAATTTATTATCAATTCCAAAATTATTCAAAAATAAATTATTGTCAAGTCCAGTTTTATTCAAAATTAAGTTAATTTTAAGCTAAATTTTTTTCATTTAAAATTATTATCAATTCCAGTTTTCTTCAAAATAATTCATTATCATTTCCAAATTAATTCAAAATTTTTTATTATTAATATCAAAATTTTTCAAAAAAATAATTATTAATTAATTCCAAATTTAGTTAAAAATTAATTCAAATATCATTAGGTGTTAATAATACGCATTGACACACAGTACAAGTTTTAATTTTTTTATTTTAATAAAAATAGACTCCATCGATTACATATTCAGGAAAATACTCTAGTTCCAAACGTCGGGCTACTCCTCTCACAGCCGAGCATGTACTGTCCTCATCCGATAAGTTAAACCTCGACTTTAAAAGGCTAGGATTATTCTATTGCTAAAATGGTAGGCAAAAGGATGAAAAAAATCTGGTGTAGTGCAGGGAAGTACTACACTATTTAAAGAGATTTGAAAGACAAGCTACTCCAACACAAACAAATGTTTGTGTTTATTAGTCCAAACACTAACATAGAGAGAAAAAACGTATTCGATATAAAACAAATTAATATCAATAATAACTAATTAATTTAACAGTTGGTAAAATAAATTAATTCATAATTCTTTTTATACCACACTTTTCCATATGGCACTTTTCTATTGTTGCGTTCGTTGTTTGCACATGGCACCTTTCCATTGTTATTTATCCGACCGTTGTTGTTATTATTATGTTTCTGCATCCTGAATATTAACTTGAAATAGTTGACTTAACATTTCGCATTGCTCTGTTCCATAGCCATAAATTGTACAAATTCCTTTTTCCATTGCAATCAACGCTGCCAATAGCGAATAGGGTACGTATCCGGCAAAGATTGATTTTACCTGGGATCATGTAGCCCATTTCTTTTATTCTTAGCCAGTCTACATAAGAAAATTACTTTATAATGAAAGTTGAAATTTGGGTGAAACAATTTATAATAATAATAATTATAATTAATAATAATAATAATAATAATAATAACAATTTTTTTGGAACTAATGACTAATTAATTTATTTATTTATTTAATTTACAATGTACAAAATATTGATATTTTGTACTACATATTGTACATGCTATAGGGTTCAATAAAATAAAATGCATTCATGTATTATTATGTTTTTCTATGAATATATGCATTGTTCACAAGCCGCCCACCCCAGTTTCAGAATAACGTACACCTCAGAATAACGTACAAATAACGTATAATCTTTCTCCATTAAACGAAGATTATATATGCATGCTGTTGAAATTGATTTTACAAGGATTTCTCCAATCCTCAGATAAATTGCATTCAAATCCATTATGACTCCTATTACTTTAAAATAATAAAACTCCGATTACTCTGTGTGATTTAACTAATTCTCTCTAAACTTCTAAAAATTATTCAAATACATACTTTTTTCGTTACTTGTTGAAGGCATCTTCGTTACATAGTCTACACACTGAAGACTAAGACTGCAGATGACTGTCTAACTGGTGCCCAAGTTCTCGCATTTCATAACCCCCACAACCACCACCCTTTTTATGTTTAAAAAAACAAAAAACTTTTGCTCGCAGATGTCCCTTATCTGAGGTCATATCTGCCCCTACCCCCACTTTTTACGACTTAAGACACTTGCTTCGTTGTTTTGATATTTTATATTTTCTAAAAATTTTCCATTATGCATTTTTCTAACTTTTTTACTTTTATGTCTTTTTCATTGTTTTTAATTTAATGCTGTTTTGTAAATCATTAAGGTTAACATTATTTTTACAATTTCTTCATGTCTATTCATAAAATGCAATGTAATCCTCAATTTTTAGATATTAATCTTGATTTATATCAACATAGAAACTTTTTTTGTAAAAATTTATGGTTTTGTTTACATTTCTGTTCTCTCTGCTTGTAATTTAGATAAAATGTTATTATTTCTTTCTTTATTATTATTATTTTTTTTTATATAGTTTTAAATCTTTGATATATGAGTTTTTAATTTTGTAACTATATGTACGTCTTTATTTTTGATTTCTTTTTCGTTTTTTTTTTTGTTGCTAATGTGATTTTCATTAACCCCGTTTTTGGGCAGTTTGCCTGTAGGGGAACAACATGGGGCTTTACCCTCTGGATTATCTGGTGGGGTATTCCCTCACTGTTGTTACAAATATCAAAAACTTAAATTAAATTATTATTAACCATACACACATTTTTTGTATTAATATCGACTTTGACCCTTCAAATGGTTTACCGTCCATGGTGACTATTGAATAGTTTACAAAACTGGGTTTTTTCTTAATTTCAGCTGGTTATAATTCTTTTCTAAAATTTTTGGGGGGCATAGACGAAGTTTAAAATACATGTTACCACTTCACGTGTTTCCTCGCATCTGAGTCAATTCCAATTGGTCTGTTAATGTCATTCCATCGGTTTCTGACGTTTGTTTAAAGTTTTAGGATAATTTCTATCCATTTTTCTAAATGTTCTTAGTATAAAAGTTTTTATATATAAAAAAAAATGGATGACTCATTCAACTTGGTCACATATGTTCATAACGTTTACCCCTAGAGTTCACATTCCAAACTTCCTGCAGAGTTCAACGCTCTTGCTCACAGATATCCATCATCTGATGTCATATATACCCCTCTTTTTACGAGTTAAGACACTTGGTTCCTTGTTTTATATTTTCAGCACGTTTTTACCACACATGTTCAGCACGTTTTACCCCCACTCTTGTTACAACATGACCCACATTTTTTTAATAATCTCGACTGGGGGTGGGTCTTTTCATTTTTTATAATTTCGAATGGGTGGGTTTTGTCATTAAAGATGTCTTTTTTGTTCTTATTATTGGCTCACTCAGAGACATGTTATTTTCTCATCTTACTGGTTAAGACGTGATAATGTATGTTAATTACCGGGTTAATGTATGTTAAAAAATTGCTTAAATACCGGGTTTTCGGCTCACTCAATCACTAATTCTCCTATCGGTAATCTCACCATTCTACCCAGTTTTCGCTGTTAGTTTTCGCTATCACCACTACCCATCATCAACGTTTTTATCAGTAAGTATTTTAAAATTTTTTTTCTCAATTTTTCTCTCATTTTTTCCTTCCAAATTTTACTTTGTTAAAATTTATATTTCACTCTCTCTTACTCTTTTGTAGGGTGTTTTCTTTAGTGGCTTCCTTTAAATCTTTTTCAAATTCATCCTCTGATGCATCTAATGCTGTGGAAGCCAACCCGGGTTTCTACAGGGAGAGACCACAACCATCAAAAGCAGTATGTATTTTCATACCTTTTTTGTTTTCTGTCTTTTTTCGATTTCTTTTTATAATTCCATTTTTCTTTTTATTTAGGCCGTGTTAGAGTCATCAGGGTCTCATACTAGCATTTCGAAAGTTGAGGCAGGGGAATTTGTAAGGGTTAAGCCAGTTAGTAGTTTTCTTGCGCATATTTTTGGTTAATGGGCGCTTTTTTTACTTAATTTTAATTTTCACTTTATTTATATTTTTAACATCGCAAGCCATTACATTACATGGCAGACGGGTTTGAAATTCCTTGTGCACATACACCACCAAAAAGACGTCATTCGCCGTCACCTCCTCCTGAATCACCTTCAGACCCCGAACCGTTGTCAGAGGACTTCAAACCTAATCGTTTCGATATGCCCATGTTTGAAGACTTGTTTGCAACGGTTCAATAACCAACAGGTGGTGAGGGGGTAGCGGTGACGAAGATTTTGAGGATCCGGAATACCGTTTGAAATACGAGTGGCCCCTATTGAGAGAGCATGCTAAACCAGTAAATAATTATTTATACTTTTTACCTAAATACCCTGGACTTCTTTTTTAATTTCAAGCTCTGATTGGTATTTTCTCTTTCTCTTTCTTCCTTTTCTCTACTTAGTTCCAAAGTGGGAAGTGTATACGTTTTGTGTATACGATCCGTATTAACTTATTGAATAGTAATGTTAATAAATTCGGGCCTTTTACCCGTGGTATAAAGGACCTGACAGATGACGTTATTAAAAAACGCAGTCCTAATTTTAAAGTTCTTGATGATTGTTATGCTGCTGCACAAACAAAACTGGATTCTATTTTAACTGAATTAACACATTTTGAAAAAATTCATTCTTTTATTGAAGTTAAAGTATTTGAAAAAGAGATTTTGTCAGTCAATGTCTTAACTTTCGTCTTCTCATGTAAGTTGGTCCTTCAAGATTTTTCATTCGGTTTTTTTCTTCCTCGTGTGTTCAATTTGAAAAGACGGTTTCTAAACTCAAACGCAATGGTTTTCGGTACCAAATGTTGTCAGAACTTTTTGAACCCAAAGATTTGAATGGTTATGCACTTGCAGTTGAAAAGGTTTTGACAAACTGTGATACAGCAGATAGTCATTTTGTTTCCTGTCAATCCTATCACTTATTTAAGGCTGCAAAGAACGTTCAAGTGATTCTAGGTTCTTTTCATGTTTACGTACGTGATTATTACACGGATAAACAACTCATGTTAAAAGAAGAAATTGATGAAACAACTATTAAATTTTTTGCTTTAATGCGTATTCATTTCCTGCATTTCTTTCATCATAAATAGAATTCCGTTTGTAATGTTTAATTTCCTATACACTATTCTTTTCATCTCTTTTACATTCTAGTTCACTGAATTGGCAAGCCATAATACGGTTACAAAACGCAACCCGGTACTTTTAAAAAAAAATACCACAGGGGAATTTATTTCTTTATCTAGAAATAAAAAAACAAATACTACTTTTTGTTTTAAGTCTAGCCAATTTCAAGAGATTATTGACAAATTAGAAGAATTTTTTTAATAGCAGAAATTGAGTCACCCCTAATACCCATTACTTCAAGCTGTCCGATTCGCACAGTCGATTTTGAAATTAATAACAATTCAATAATCACTATTAATTGCATTTGTAATAAACGGGTGACTCGATTTTTTCTATATAGAAATCGCACTTTGCATAATGAAAGGACACTTTCATTATCACGTATAGAGGTTTTTATAATTGTTAAAATCTATCCATCGCTTCTCTATCGTTTTTAAACTCTTTTTGTTTCTTCTTCTGGCTTAGTCCGTTTTTACTTTTTTTTCTATCTTCATCTGTTTTAATTTTTTAACTTTCCTATTCTACCTTTAAAAACGTCTTCTTCCTATTCTAACTCTCAAAAATCCAGTCTGCTCAATCTCTGTGCCTATGATCAGATTCTTTCTGAGTCTTCTTCTTCCGCTTCTACCCAACCTCTTAATCTCTGTATTTCTGATGATTTACGACCATCGACCCCTTTAACGCAGACAGAACCTTTAAATATTTACATGACAAGCCAACCTCTGTCAGCAGGTCGCAACCCTTTGAGGAGGTTGACGAGCTCAAATGATAATAAAACACTTGCAATGACGCATTCTACCCCTCCTTCACCTTCTTCTCCTATTCCTTCTACATCTACAAACCCTCATTCTCCTCAACCACCCTGCAAAATGCAGCGTATGGATAGCAGAATGCTTTCCCTATCATTTCAATGTGGTCGAGGTAAATCCTCGCTCATGATTTGAACCCTCTTTCAGCCCTATTCAGATTCCACTTACTACGCCTACCCTGTCTTCTGCTATCCATTCAGCTACTAATCTATCTGCACCTATTGCTTCAACATCATCATCTTCAACTCGTGGTTCTCTAAATGATCAAACGTTAACAGAATTCGATTCATATTTTACTTTATGAGAATTAGGCACATGTCATTATCGCAAATATTAAGTGGAAACAACCACATATGAGATGACGTTTTCTTGTAACTTAAATTCTGTGCCTCTTGCAAGCGTTCCTGATGCACTATGGTCTATTTTCGACCGTTTATTTCAGTGTATTTTACAGGAACATAGGTCTTTTTATGACCATGCTCGCATTGTAATCAAAGCACCATCCCTGAACAATGCCAACAATCTTAGGTTTGGCCTAATTGATTCATTTTCAGGTCAGATGGTGCTTGATACTTTGCAAGCTGTCGAGCAGTCACGGAGGCGGTCTGTTGACGGATGATCAATTAGAGATCCACGTGGTTTTACTTCAACGGCCTATTCCCGTTTCTGGGGTTATTAGCGTTTCGCACAAGTCAGCAATACTTGGTGACCACCTGGCTCGGTGAGGCTCTGTCGTCCGTATTCAAAACACTGATGTCTACCTCGTGCATTAGCAGTGGCAATGGCCTGCGCAAGGAAGGATGCAGTCATTACCACACAAAAATAACCCTGTTCTCATTGATGCATGCGTTAAGGGATATAAATTAATTTGCGATGGTCGTAATTCGATTCAGAAAAAAGCTGCCCTTGAGTTATGCAAAGCAGCGGGTGTAGACCCTCGAACCCTGGAGGTGTTGATTGCCTGGATAAATTCCATGCATTACTGCATTATTGATAAAAAATACGCAAATATATTCGAAATCATTGTACATACAGGTTCACCAATAAATGAACTACTTTACCCCCAGCATTTTGTAGAACCTAAACCAGACATATACTTCATTTATTATTAACAAATAACCATTTTGATGTCATCACAAGTCTGTTTGGGTTCTACAGAAAGCTCTGCGGGGTAGTTTTCCACGATTCGAGGGGTAAAAAAACACCATATTTGCGGGGGGCAATGCTCTTACCGCGGATCACAACATTCTCATCTGTTAAAGGACGAGTATGTTCACTGTCTGCTGTGCGAGTGTTATTTTATGGGTGAACAATGCTATAGGTCTCGTCTCAACCCCAAAGACAGCGTTAAGTCATTGCTTTATGCATAAACGCTGTCTTACTTGTAAAAAAGTATACGAAACCCAAAAGGGACATAATTGTGATGCAAACCAATGCATTCCGTATAACGGTAAGCATGAACCAGGGACCAGGGTTCTGTTACATTTTAACTGGAAGAGAAAGATCTGCAAATCAAAACACACAGTGCTCTACTACTACTACTACTAGTACTACTACTACTACTTCTTCTTCTTCTTCTACTGCTGCTTCTACTTCTTCTACTCCTTCTGAAAACGGTTCGCAAAGGTTTATCTTTTTCGACGTTGAAATGAAAACAGGCTTGGACTCAGGGGAAT
Source organism: Rhysida immarginata (assembly GCA_023313115.1). Taxonomy (NCBI): domain Eukaryota; kingdom Metazoa; phylum Arthropoda; class Chilopoda; order Scolopendromorpha; family Scolopendridae; genus Rhysida; species Rhysida immarginata. Next base: position 229,519 of record JAHWFO010081521.1, on the reverse strand, counting down.
TAACACCTATCCTCGTTGCCATGAGCTACCAGGATGAGTCTGGCTCATTTGTCTGGCGTGTTTGTAAAGGGGTTAGTGCCATGGCCGATTTCGTTGAGTTTTTATTTGCCAATCAGTCAAAGCGCAATAGAAAAAAATTCAGATGTTATCAATTTTTCTAATTCGATAGTATTCACACACAACTTAAAAAATTTGACGGATTATTCGTTTTACGATACCTTTATCAGCAAGTTATTAAGCCCCACATCACCTTAAAAAGCTCGAAAATTTTCTTCATCAAGGTGAAGGAAATGAAGATACGATTTATCAATTCATTATCGTTCATCACCCTTCCCTTAAGGGAATTTCCTCGAGCCTTTGGATTAACAGAGCAAAAGAAAGGCTTTTTCCGATTTTAGCTTCTCGATGAGACATGTTCCTATGAGGGTTCACTTCCTGAAATGGAATATGTTAAACCCACAGAGATGAAAGAGTCATTACATGAAAAATTTGCTCTCCGGTATTCTGAAGAAAAAAAGCGCGTCGGTAATGGTTGGCGTCTTATGGATGAGCTAGAGGCGTATTGTCTCAGTGATGTCGTTCTTCTAAGAGATGGTTGCTTGAAATTTGCAGAAATCATGAAGGAGTTTACACGTCTTAATCCCTTCCAGAATGACATCACTATAGCTGGATTCTGCAACCATGTACTGAGAGAGTGTTATCTGGCAAAGCACTCTATGGGAATTATTCCATGTATGGTTACGCGAATAGATCGCAGCAGAGTTTGAAAGCTCTGAAATGGTTAGCTTGGGAACAATTAAGAGTTCCAAGTTCGCGCATACGTTCTGCGTTAAACGAATGGGAAAGACGCTTCGGACCATATTATTTAGACGGTGTGATGACAGTCGAAAAATTGTATTCGAATTTTTAAGCTGTTATTATCACTCGTGTCCCAAGTGCACAGTTTCATGTGCGCGTAGCATTAATCCCAACCTGACTAACGCAGAAAATTTTCAACATACACAAGAAAGACTTGCCTTCCTAAAACACGAGCTTCCCGACTACACTTTTCGTGTTATATGGGAATGCCAGTATGAGACTGAGATGAAACATATTAAACAAATGGCTGCATTCTACAAACATTTTAAAGTAGTACAGAGTCCATTTATCATGCCACGTGATGCCTTCTACGGAGGACGCACCAAAAATTTTTCGGGCGGTATTACAGAATCCACAGAGAAAATGCGTCTCTCCTATTTAGATTTCAGTTCTTTATATCCTTTCGTGAATAAATACGGGCCTATCCGAAAGCACATCTATCCGGCCCCTAATGCCTATTTCTGATTGATTAAAGCAACCATGTTGCCTCCTCGTGATCTTTTTATTCCAGTTTTACCCTACAGGTGTGCAGGGCGTCTTTTCTTCCCTCTATGTAGGACATGTGCTGATAATCAATCAGCTGAGTTGAGAGGAAGAGAGGGCGTTGACAGATACTTGGTGCACACCTGAATATTACAGAGCGCTCGAGGAAGACTATACAATTTTTGAAATTTTTGAAGTATGGTATTATAAAGACTGCTTCGTCTACGATAAGCTTACGAAGGAAAAGTACTTCTTCAGCGAGTATGTTAATGCCTTTATAGGAGGTAAAATCCAAGCCTCTGGTTGGCCTGTGACCGTTAATACTCCAAGCAAGCGCCAGGCATTCATCAACCATGTCCGTGAGTGAGAGGGGATCGTGTGGGATCCTGGTAAATTTCATAAAAATCCCGCCCTGTGTAGAATATGCAAGTTATCTTTAAATAACTTGTGGAGTTTTCTGGGACTTAATGAAGCTAAAAAAAAAAAACAGTGTTTGTCGATTGCTACGCAGAGTTTTACCGGTTATTCAACACGCCCTCTCTCGAAGACACGGACTTGGACATTGTCTCAGAGGAAATTTTACTCATGACGTACAAGGCAACCCATCCTACCATGCACGTGTAGTTATTGCATCCTTCGTCACGTGTTATGGCAGGATGGAGTTGTATCATGTCATGAGTAGAATTGGCAAAAATCTGAAATATTCCGATACCGATAGCGTAATATTTCTCGAGGAAATCAGCCATGAATTATTACCCCGAGGAAGTAATTTAGGCGAGCTCACAGATAAGGTTATTTCAAAATTTGGTCCTAATGTATACATTCAAAAATTGGTTGTAGCTGGTGCTAAGAACTATTGTTTGCATTACTCGAACTGCACGACCGAACTTAAAGTTAAGGGCGTGATGCTCACATGTAGTGTAAACGAGATTCTAACAGCAGCTGCAATCGAAGAGCTCGTTCGAGGCATGAGTATGAGTAAGACCTCCTCCCTCCAAGTCCCCGTTTCATTTAATTTGGTGCGCAATAAAAATAATGCCACAATTTTTAATAAACCAATTTTAAAATCTTACCGGTGCACCAATGAGAAAAGGTTTGTAAGCGACGGAGACCTTAGCATTAGCTACCCTTATGGATATATTGATTTTTAAAATTTCAATTTGCTTATTGTAAAATAGTTGTAAATATTTTTATTTATTATTATACATACTTATTTATTATTGTTTACACTTATTTATTAATGTATAAACTTATTTATTAATGTTTATACTCATTTATCAATGTATATATTACATTCACTAAACATTTGTAAATAATATTTACAACTATTCTATTACCCAATGTTTAAAAAAAACACCACTTTTTTTTTACCATTTAAAAGCAAAAAGGATAATTCTCTAAATGCAATTAGAATATTAGAGAATTATCCTGAAGTTATGAAAGGAATGCTAATGGATGGGTTTATATATAGTTTATATAGGGAATAGTAATACAGTATTGGCTGAAAAACAAGAACAGAAAACAAATGAGATAAATTAGAAGACGTGTTGGAGTAGAACAGGATGGAGGACAAGTAGGAAGTATTAAAGACGTAGGCGAGAAAAAATGTAATAGGATAACACATACGAAATTAAAATTATAAAAAAGTTAAGGGGTTTGGGTGCTTCAGGGATTCTGTGAGCTATGCTGGTTGTAGCACGGCTACCTTAGGGTCACCCTTACCAGAAAGGTCATGGTTGAGAAGTGAGACGAAGAGTATCCAAACAAACATATCTCATGATGTTGACAAATAAGAGAATTTATACTGCATCGGGTGTGGCGCAGGTTAAAGTCACCCGCGTTCGGGAGTTAGGCAGAGGCTCTCGTTCGAAAAATAGTCGACAGTCTCCCGGCTGTAATCTCGGAGCAATGCCTCCGAGAAGCCCCACCAGTGCACTCGCTATGCGCTTGGGGAAACGGTCGGGGGCAGCGCATGCCTTTACCCAGGAGGAGAAACTGGTAAAGCGACAACGGGATCGGGTGCTGTCAATCGGCACTTGGAACGTATTCTCCATGACAGGAAAGGAATCAGAGTTAGTGGAGGAAGCCAAACGGTATCGACTGGATATCATAGGTATTACCTCTACGAAACGTCCGGGTTCTGGAACTGTGGACTTAGAAGGAGGGTGGAAGCTTTTCTACTCTGGTGTCAACCCTAACATGACTGCCCAGGCGGGAGTGGGGATACTCACAAGTCCCCGGCTGGCAGATTATGTTGCAGATTGGACCCCCTTAGGTGGAAGACTGTGTCTCCTGAGGCTTCAGATAGGGAAACGGTCTCTCTCTCTATTCGTTGCATATGCTCCGAATGCAGTCACAGAGTACCCACTTTTTCTAGATGAAGTTGATGCTGCTCTTAGCAGGAGAGGGAGTGCAGATTCTGTCATCCTGATGGGCGACTTCAATGAACACGTAGGGGCTGATGACCAAACGTGGAGGGGCGTGATTGGGAGGAATGGTGACCCCGATTTAAATGCGAATGGGAGGTGCTTGTTGGATCTCTGTTGCAACAATGGACTTTCCATCACAAACACCTTCTTCCAGCACAGGGATGTCCATAAGTATACCTGGTACAGGGATGCAATGGACCAGAAGTCACTGATTGATTTTGTAATTGTTTCATCTGACTTATTCCGATCAGTGTTGGATACTCGTGTGAGAAGAGGGGCAGAACTATCAACTGATCACCACCTTGTTGTCTGCACTTTGCGGTTCTCTGAATCCATGCCAACCAAGCGAAATACTAGGTTCAGACAAACTTGGCGCATCAAATGGGAGGCACTGGAGGATAGAGCTGTGAGGAAGACCTTTGCAGATAGCATATCTTCAAGTTTCAAAGAACTACCCAGTGATCGTGGTACTGTTGAAGAGGAGTGGCAGTTGTTTAAAACTGCTGTGATTACTTCGGCTGCTTTGTGCTGTGGTCGTAAGCGGCTGAGTGTGGCGCAGGGCGGTGAGAAAAGGACTGCATGGTGGAACGGTGAAGTCCAAGAAGCTGTCAAGGCAAAGAAGGAAGCTTATTTGCTATGGCTTGCAAATAAGTCAACTTCGAGTCGAGTGCGGTACGCTGAGGCGCGAAAAGCAGCAGCAAAGACAGTATCAACAGCTAAAGCCAAGGCCTGGGAGAAGTTCGGGGAGAAATTGGAGGCAGACTATGGTTCGGCAAACAAGGTGTTCTGGCAGACCGTGCGCCGCCTCCGTGGAAAGAAGTCTCTTTCATCACAAACTATTAAGAGTTCAGATGGGAGGCTTCTGAAAACGGAGGAGAGCGTATTGCATAGGTGGAAGGAATACTTTGCATCTCTTCTTAATCCGGTGACAACAACAACTGAGGCATACGAGGTGCACCTTGGAGCGGAGAATAGTCACGGTAGTATCACTGAAACAGAAGTCAGATGGGCAATTAAGTCCCTGAAGACTGGCAAAGCTGCAGGTGATGATGAAATCCGGTCCGAGATGTTAAAGGCCTTAAATCAGGATGGTATCCTGTGGCTGACTCGAGTGTGTCAGGTTGCTTGGATATCTGGACAGGCCCCTAAGCAATGGCAGACAGGAATTGTGATCCCTATCTTCAAAAAGGGAGATCAGAGAGATTGCAACAACTATCGAGGCATCTCTTTGCTCAGCATTCCTGGGAAAGTGTACGCTAAGTGTCTGGAGAAGAGAAGTCGGGAAATAGTCGACTCCAAACTGTCGGGGGAGCAGTGTGGTTTCCGACCTGGCCGAAGCACGACGGATCACATCTTTGCTCTAAGGCAAATCTTTGAGAAATCCTGGGAGTATGCAAAAGAGGTCTACACTTGCTTTGTGGACCTCGAAAAAGCATATGACAGGGTTCCTCGGGAGAAGCTCTGGCAAGTGTTGCAAGAGTATGGAGTGGATGGACAATTACTGGTTGCTATCATGTCTCTGTACGAAAGCTCTGAGATGTGTGTCCGGATAAATGGCATTAAGTCAAGACCGTTCACCGTGGGTGTTGGACTCCGCCAAGGGTGCGTACTGTCGCCCATCTTGTTCATTATCTTTATGGACTGGATAGACAGGGGCAGCCGAGGCGATGAGCGTGTTTGTGTGGGCGACTGCCTGGTGGAGAGGTTGCTCTTTGC
>JAHWFO010081521.1:198006-224023 GCA_023313115.1 Rhysida immarginata | reverse complement strand
ATCTTTGTCCCCATTCTCACCTATGGTCATGAGGCTTGGGTAATGACCGAAAGAGTGCGATCGCGGGTACAAGCGGCCGAAATGAGATTCCTGAGAGGTGTGGCAGGTATTACCCTACTAGATAGAGTGTACAGCAGCACAATAAGGGAATCTTTAGGTGTTGAGCCGCTACTTCTCCGCATTGAGAGATCTCAGTTGCGCTGGTATGGCCACGTGATACGGATGCCGCAAACTATTCTTCCTAGGCAGTTGTTATTTTCCAAGCCGGTGGGTAAGAGACCAAGGGGTCGGCCTAGAACCAGGTGGCTAGACTACATGGAGAATCTGGGTTCGAGTCGCTTGGATATTACCAGGGAGGACATGCGCCTGATGGCGGAAGATCGCGATCGCTGGAGATCCTCCATAGGGCTGCTGCCCCCGCGACCCTAACGGATAAGCGGGTTTGAAAAGTAAGTAAGTAAGTAAGTAAGTAAAAAGTTAAGGAATGATAGGGTGCCTAGCAAAAAGATTTCGTAAAATTCCCTGAATTTCCAGATAATAATAATCGAAAAATTATTCTCTGAATTTCCCTTGATTTTTCCTGATCATCAGCAGACAAAAAAAGGCTATCATGAAAGAATATTATTGACATTGTTCAAAATTTTCGAACTAATGATTCCCTGACTGTTCCCGATTACAAAAAAAAAAAAAAAATTAAAAAAAAAATTCCCGGTCACTAGTCACCCTGTAAAATACTACCACATATAAGAGCACCGGGTGAAAGGTCACTAAAATAAAAGAATACAAGAAGCCTATGAGAAAAAGAGTGTGCAGGGACAGATGCAAAATGAACATAGAAGTAGAAAAATATGAAAGAACATTAAAAAGAGGAAATAAAAGATAAAGAAAAAGGGAAAAGGAAAGGGCCCAGAAAGCTTACGACAAATTAAAGAATAACTAACGTTGTAAACGGATATGGGTAAGGTAATGAGGGAATGGTGCCATTGCTAAGGTTAATGCCATTAGGGGTGAGGGAATTGAATTTCCAAATAAGAAAAGACTCGAATTGCTTTCTCTCTTTTTTGTTACAGGAGTTACTATGAAGAATATAAAGGCTGATAGCCTGTAAAGAGTGGCCAGGGGAATTAAAGTGTTTAGCAACAGGGGTGTCAGCATTGCTAAGGATGTTGAATTTATGTCTGGCAAATCTGGCATGTATGGTATTTCCGGTCTCACCAACATACTCTTTCTGGTATACTTTGCAATGTAATAGGTAAATTAGGTTGTGAGAAGGGCAGGTTAGATTCTGGTTAATTTTGAAAGTAAAGGAGGAAGCACTGCTGGAAATGGAGGTAGCAGGGTTAAGAAAATGGCAAATGCCACAACGCTTTTCATTGCAAGGAGAACATCCCTTAGTGGAAGTGCGTGGTTTAGTAATAGCAGCATGGACCAGAATATCTTTAAAATTAAATGTCCGTTTAAAAGAAACTTGAAGCAATGAAAAAAAAGGGTTACAAGAATACAGACGGAAATAACGCTGGCTTGAATTTAATGACGACCACAGTAAGCTATGTCGATTGGATAATCAAAACGAGGTGCATGACACTATTAGAAAAGGCGAAAACTGGAAATGACCTGATGACGTCTGGTTGTTACATACACCACTGATAGTCTGAGAAAGTCGTCAAAAAGTTCCTATGTCTGAGGAGTTTGGATAGAAGGCTGAAAAGAATAAAGCATTCATTTGGAAATAAAGTTAAAAAAAAAAAAAGGAAAATGTTTGAAACCCCCCCAAAAAAACTACAAGGTTAGAGAACGTCCGGCCGAGAAGAACAAGAACCGTTGACGATTTATAACAAAAAAATCGGTTGATCGGAGTTGAGTCCTTACTTAAACTTCGTTCCTTTTGTCCAGTAGAAACTAGTTCAACCACATTGATTAAACGTGTAGAGAGTAGTAGTGCAAAGCCCGTTAGAAAGCTATTCCAGCGAGCTCCTAAAAGAAGCTACTACAAGACGAATTCAAATTGACAGGGAAAAAAAAAATAAAAAAAATCCTTTAAACAAATAGAGACTAATAAAAAAAATAAAGCAAATCAACGACGACTCACCACTACACGGAACAATTAAGACGAAGGACGAGACAGAAAAAGGGCAGGGAAAACGAAATGGGAATACTTACACACCACCACGAGAAAAGAGTCGATAACTTAACGAAGACAACAAAGAAGGTGGGCACGCGGTCATCTGAGGGAGGGGGGGAAGGAACGACGAGGTGAGCGACGCTAGAAAGAAATAAAAAAAAAACAACAAGGCATTTGATTATCTTAAAATTGACATCGAGTAAAAAAAATTAATGGTGGCAAAAAAATAAAAAGGAATTGAGAGGTAGCTTCTACCGACAGCAAGAGGAAAATAATTGTAAGGACAAACTTGACTCGTAGTCCATTGCCGACTAGAGGACCGTCTCTTTACAATCGTCTGGAAAAATTGATGAATCAATTATTTGAGCCGAACATCGGCAAATGAAACGCTAAGCGCGGAAGCTGGTCGAAAGAATACAGTGATGATCACATCCAGGCTTGAAGTCAGGGTATACTGCAAAGTCGATGAACTTCCATTAATACGTCTAAACTGAGAAGGCGAAGGAAGCACCGTTTGAAGAAGATAACCCCTTCATCAACAATCATGCAATCAAAATAGACATTCATCCTGCGGCTGGCAGGGCATTATAAAATTGAAGTGAGTTGAAGAAGTCCAAAAGAATCATTATTCAGACGAAAATCAACATAGGCAAACACCGCAGAAGATGGAATCTGATCTAGCATTGTACCCAAACATCGGCAGATGGTAGGAGATCTGGAGATGATGAAGCTGCTACGATGGTCGAGCTGATTTTGCCCCCGACCTAGCATTATGAATTTTTTTAAGAAAACTTTAAAGCACGAGCAATCGAAAGGCAAGCGCATGCCAACAGCCAAAACGACGCGAGAGGAGAACCGAAAGCGCGAACGCTCTAAAAGAAAAATTTTATCAAGAAATAACATTATAACAATATGGACAGATAGTAATAAGTTAAGTAACAATCAGATAACGAAAAAATCTTTCAAATACAAAAACATTGTAACTAATTACTAAAACAATGTGAATTAGACAAAAAGATAAATTTCAAAATTCCTCAAAAAAAAAAAAATATTTAAAATTTACCTATTACCCTATAGTAAAAGTCTAAGTAAACCGGAATTGGTTATTTAAGTTTTATAAAGGTTATACTAATTTTCCTTTTTTGTTTTTTTTATAAAAAAATTGAATCAACCGAGTTAATTGTCGGCAACTCGTTATTCTATAATAAGTCTGTCGAAGAGCGCCTACGGGAATTTTTCCTCTTAACGCTTCAGTTAACTATAAAGTTTCGACTACATGGAACTAAATTCATGTTTAGGCTTGTTACATGGGAATTCCCTCTATTTGTCTATAAAGCAATATAGAACTAAGTAACCTGCTCAGGTTGTGTCAGAGCTAAAGAAAGACCCGAAAGAAAAACAAAAAAAAAAAAAAAAGATTAAAGCGGAAGACCATGTTAACCATATTTCCTATTTTAAAAGCAACGTTACGGAGAACGTCATGTGTACCCTTTTAATTATTTTTTTTTACGAGGAGGGGGCCACCGTAACCTCCTTGGAGGCTTAGAGAATTGCCATCGTAGGTGGCTCACAGACGACAGAACGAACAAAAACGAGCTGCGACGAGAAATTATTAAGAAAAAAATAGGCTCCATTAAAATGCTGATAGACCTAACGCGCCGGATTAAAAGAATACTTAACAAGACGATCTTTAACCTCAAAGGCACGTAAAAAAATTAAATCTGATTCTAACCCGAAGTTAGGGAAAAATGAATGAAAGAGTAAGAGGTCCCTGAAACACTATCCTCATACGAGAAAAATGGCAAAAAGGAAAAAAAATATTTTTCCAATATAACGGGACTGAAATGGCACGTTATAAGGTCCAAGCTTATTTTGGATTTAGTTAGAAGAAGAAGGTTCAAAAGGTTCTTAGCAGGAATCACTACTTTTAAAAGGAACATAAATAGCCAGAAAATCATTTCCTTGCCCTACAACAAGGCTCTTATAAGCGGAATAAGCTCGATAATTAAGCCCTTTAATGTCTCTCTCGCTTTCAGCAATCCAGGTCAAATGAAGCAACTACTGGGCAATCCTAAGGACCAGATCCCACCACTGCAAAAATCAGGCATCTACCAGGCTCAATGTAACCAATGCCCTATGATGTACAAAGGGCAGACGTTCCGTAGCATAGAAACAAGATTTAAGGAGCATTTGAACCACACAAGATTTGGCAGAAGCAACCAGTCAGCCATCGCGAAGCATTCCCTGGATAAGGGCCACGAATTCCATAGTGTGAAATTAATAAAACCGGTCAGTAAAAAATACTTGTTAGATTCTTACGAAAGCTTAGCTATAAATAAAACGGATAAGAAGTTACTGTTAAATTCGGACTGGGGCCCCATTGGTGAATCTAGTTTGATCCAATGGGTGGCCCAGTTACCAAAACGGTGATCACGTTTCAGGGTTTTTTTTGTTTCTATTGGTTATTGTTCACTATATATACCTTGCTAATTCAATAAACAAGTCAGTTCTCTCAAGAATCTCTTGAGGTTCTCCTTGTCTACTGAAGATGAAAGCAAAGCTTTCGAAAGACATTTACAGGTTGTATTGTTTTTTTCATTCTTTTTGTTTTATTTCTTGTTTTACGTCTTTTTTAGTTGTGGTTAAAGAGTGTTGTGCTTTTAATCTGTTCATTTATTTAATTCATTACAAACATTTTAATTATTTTATTTATTTATTTTATTTACTTATTTATTTATGTATAATTTAGTAATTTATTTGGTAATTTAATTAATTCTTTGAAATTTTATTTAAAAATATTTTATTTAATTAAAGTAAAAACCAGTAAATAAAACAGAGAAATGAAATACTGTATATTTAAAAATTTTATTCGTGGAATAAGGAATACAGAATAAATACATATAATAAAGGAATACAAAAAATTAGGCAATGCCAGGGAATTTTTTTAAAGGACAACAACTTTGACTCCATTTAACATTTTGACATATTTTATTATTATTATTATTATTATTATTATTATTATTATTATTATTATTGTTAATTGCTAATTCATCAGAAATTAATTCACATTTTAAGATGAAATCATTGAGAAATAGTTCGTCTGAATAAGTACAGTTAATAATGTCATGCATCGAATGACCTCTTGCAGCAAATTTTAGGAAATGCAAACAATGATGACCACATGTAGCTTCAGTTGGATGCTGTACTAATTTCGAATTGTAGACCAAATTTTCTGCCTACCTATACATGAAATTGTGGAATTAGGCATGTGCTTTTTAACCAAACAAATCAAAGAAATAAGCTAACGATGGTTTAAGGATAAAAAATGCAACCCAATACACTTCCAGGCTGACTAGAGACGTCCGTATTAGCAATAACTAAAGACAAGTAGACTGGCCTGAGGTTAGTTACTATATCAGCTGGAAACATTCGTCCCTGGCTATAGGTTTTGTACACGGGTCTCTCTTGAACACACACCAAATTTGTGCTATATCCATAGAGCTTTAATTTGTATAATCAAAGGTCATGGAATGATCTTTACTGATTTCGAGTAAGTTCTGATATTGACAATAGGTAATGATGTTCACAGATTCCGTCAGAGGTTATGAAAAAATGTAGCTTATAAATTATAGCTTATAAAAGTAAAACCACAACCGTATTCAGCCTGAGCACATCAACGTCTCTGTCTTCCTTCCACAGACCCAGTGCCTTCAACGAATGAACAAACTAGCATATGTACGACCCCTCTGCGAATCTAGGTGTCAGAGGTTGCGTTGGAAAAACTTGTGTATCAATTGATAATGAGAAATATGACAGGTTGAAATGTTGAAAGTTAAATGGATTCACCTTGTAAGCTTCATTTTGTGCTTCACTCATAAGGAATGCGAAAATTAATCGGGTAGGAAGTTGATCTGTAATTAAAGTTTGTATGACGTGATTTCTTGTAGCTGTTGCGATATTTGACGAATGCATTTCAACCCTGCTAATCGGATAATATGCATTGGTTGTTTGCAGTGTCTTCGCATGTGCTAATAACGTAGTTGTGTTGACTTTAACACGCTCCACATTAAGTGTAGCTTTTCGAATTGCTATTCTATAATCAGGGTTGGCTGCGTCTGACATTAGGGAGAAGGCAGGTTTACTTCTGTATAATCTTAGGCAAAAATCCAGCAAGTTTAGCAGCAAATGACTCTGACAAAATATATCCAGATGTATAGGTCCTTCTAAGTAGTAGACGCCATTAAGAGCAAGACTTTTGCGTGATTTAAAACCCAAATTTGTATCGTCTATATTATCCATTTTCCCAGATATGTATTTATAAAATCCGGATATCTTTAACTGAGTTGATTTAGCAAACCAACCATAATTCAGAAGAGTTTCTAAATAAGCTCTATACGGATATAAGTTATTGCTATGACTAACGAGTGCATTGCCTAAATAACAATCGACTTGGGAGAATAATGAGTAAAGGATAAGATTCACGGGACCTGTTTTATCACAGATGGAATAGGTGCATCTTCTTTAGTGATCTAGATCGATGTAAAAGTCAGTTAAACCAGGAACAAAGAATTCAATCAGACCGTTTTGGTATATGATGGCGGACGGTTGGTAACCCACCACGTGCCGCTTCTCTTGTTGACCACTCTATGGGGAATTGAGAAAATGTCCAAGTCACTCTTTACGCATTCTGAGCTATGATCGTTTATCAGAGACGCAATGGTAATACCGGTACTTTAGGTGAATATAGAGGATAAAGGTCGAATATGTAAAGTTCTCTTTGACTTCTTCCTAATTCTCTTCTTCTTATTCTTCTTTCTCGTCAAAGACTTTTATAACGTTGCTGAGCGAATTGCTTTCTGTCTTCTACTGTTTTTGCTCAGCAGGAAGGTGTCTAGACTGTGAACTCTCGGTCTTTTGCCTGATGAATGAGCAGCAATTGAAGAATTCCGTCTTTTAACCCAACCTCGACCTATACCTTTCTGAATCCTGGAACCCATTTCCTGTAAAGCACTGCCACCTGCTGTTCTCATACAGGATGCTAACAAGTGTTTGAGATTTTGACCCTGTATCACATCATTTAAGACTGAAACACCGCCTTTTAGAGCATGCTTACCAAGAATTTTCCCAGCTGTTTTAAGTAACGGCGTCGCAACTCAGAAAAGATTTGTGAAAACAGAACCTAACCCACTACCACGCTGAAACGCTGTCTCTTTGAATACAAGTAACCCTCGACCTTTCTGTCTTAACTAATAACGTAAAATAGCCTCTTGGCTCGGATGATATGGAACATGCATTTTGAAGGAGAGAAAGACAGAAGCGTCTGAAGTCTACAACTGCTTCTGATGGAAGTGTAATTTTACAACTGTTTTACCAGCTAAAAAAGCTAACAGATCACTGTGATCTGAATGCACTGCAATTTCAATCATGTCGAAGACTTTTTTGCTTAAAGGTCAAGTTACTTGGATTTTGACTTATTGATTTTATGGTATCATATTAAAGAAGACAACGAAAAAAAAATATATGTATAGTAATTAATAACCATTTCCTTAATTTATTACAGTCAATTCTCGTTAATACGAAACTGGTTAATACGAAATTCCGGTTAATAAGAAGACATTTTGTGGCCCGTCCCCGAGAAAGCAATTACTATGTAAAATTTTCTGCTTTATACGAACATATTTTCATTAAAATACGGTTTATACGAAGGAAAATTTCATAATTTTATTGAAAAATAGTCCTTTTAGGAACAATTTTAATGATAAAATTTCAGATTTCGAAGTGTAAAGTTAATAAAAATAATTTTCAAAGTCATTTCATATGTGATTGCTTCTGAATTATTCGAATAAATGAATACTCGATTTTTTTTATCAGTCGATACTTTTTATTCCATAATGTTTAGTCGATTATTCGATAAAAAAATATCGGTTATTTAGTCGAATTTTTCAAACTAACGAATCACGTGCTTTCAAACTAACGGGAAATCTGATTCGCGAAATCTGAATCACGTGCTTTCAAACTAACGGGAAATCTGATTCGCGAAATCTGATTGGTTCAGCTATTCAGATCTGAAATCCTGTCACATGGCGCTCAAATCTTTATTTAAACAAATGCAATATTGGCATCGTTTCAAAATCAATTTTCTCATCGCTACAACGCAGTTATCTAATTTTATTACAGTCAGGAATTTTATTCAATGTCAGCTTCAAGCAAAAGGAAACGAAAGGATCTTTCATTAGATATTAAGTTACAAGTTCTGAATGCAGCGGAAAAACCAAATTTTGTATTTTATTTTATTAATTTTAGGAGGACTTTTGCAAGGGAGCGCCATAATATTTTACTTCGGTAATCTCCGTAAATTTTCCGGGACTGACGTCATAAATACTTTGGGGAGATAGGTATAATGTAAATGTGTGTAAAATTAGAAGTCAATATCTCGTTTCCCTCATCACTTTCATGCAAACAATCGAAATAACTTAAGTAAAGTGAGGTATTATATTATCCATCAATTTATTCTAAATTTGAAGATATAATTTGAAATTTTAAATGCTGAAAAAAAATAATCTATCGTATATTTATAATGCAACAGCAGCAAAGGCGCGTTCAGTTTTCAAATGCATCGATTTATTTCTTAAAAAATGCATTAAAAAAAGGCAGAAATACCGCATTTAAACTGAATTTGTGAAAGCGGTAAACTTTTTAAATCGGAATCTTTCCCAATCATCGACAAAAGTGTGCGTATTTTTCCTCACTTAAAATTGCCTAAGATGCAGCACGCAAGAAGACAAAAATACGGTGTTCAAACTATCTACACATTCCACTTAATTTAAATGCACAGTTTTAACTTCATGACATATGAACAGAATAATAAACCATTTATCAAAAATAATAATAAATCTAGGAGGCCCCACACATAATACAATTAATAATTATTTGAAGAAAAATAATTATGGGGGGGGGGGCTGGGGGAGGCACGGGAAATCGTTTGATGTCGAATATCTTTACATAAAATCTCTAAAACTTTTCTTGTAAAAATATGAAAACCTCTTGCTAAAAAAGTGAAAACCTCGAATCCACAAGGAGGAAAAAGGAGGTATAAAAGTGACAAAAATTAATATCAAAACTGTAAATGTTTTATCGGAGCTTCGTCGGGGCCCATTTCTGTGATCGGCGGATTTCTTGCTAGCGGCCATCAACTCTTACAGACACTTGAAGCCCAATATTGTTTACAGTGTATTTTGTTTTATTCATGTACGTCTAAAACTTCTGTATGATGAGTGATAAGAATTTTTATATACTTTACTTTTCTTTACTTGAAATTAGTTTGGGTAAGAGTGTTTTAGCGGTGTACAATCAACTTAAGTGAAGGCCTTTTTGAGAGTGCTTCATTTAATCGACTGAATATCATGATTAAAAATATAGAATTTATTGACTGCAAATTCCATTATTATACGAACTTCTGCAAATATTGTGATTAGTATTTTCAAATTTATGAAAAAGTTTGGTAAAATTCTATTCCTTTGACTTTTAAACTGTCTTTAGATATACTGCATTTTCGAATTGCAGCACATAAAAACCATC
Organism: Rhysida immarginata; assembly: GCA_023313115.1. NCBI lineage: Eukaryota > Metazoa > Arthropoda > Chilopoda > Scolopendromorpha > Scolopendridae > Rhysida > Rhysida immarginata. Next base: position 214,323 of record JAHWFO010081521.1, on the reverse strand, counting down.
TATCCATTGTCAAATTATATGGTTCTATCTGTTTGGAATTATTTTTTAAAAGAGACGCTCATTTCTGATATCGTTACAATCAATTCAAATAGAATGAAGAAAAATGATACATATATTATTCAGCTCTGCTCTGCATAAACCCCTGGCTCAGCTGACTTCTTCTTCTGATTACCTTTTATCTATTTTGCTCTCATTGAGCAGAATTTTGAAAAGAAAACCAAAAAAAATTCTTTTGTATGCCGTTTTTGATCAAATAATAAAAATTAATACTCTAAAAGGTCTAAGTTGTAATTTTAATTGATATTTTTATCAGATTACGCACATATATATCCTCATCCATTCCTGATTATACTACTTATGGTGCTAAGTATTCATGACATTGAGAAGATCGCTGTGGCTGATATTCGGCAATCTTCGGAAATTGACATTAAGAATCCAATTTTCACATATTTAACCGTTAATTTTAGGGAAACGAATTATCGCATAAAATATATTAAGACAAACTGCATCTAATGACACCATAAAATCAACAAGTGAAAATTCCATGTCACTTGATCTTTAATGGATAGTAATCAGGTGTAGGGAAAGTTTGATAAACCATTTCGCGTGATATGGGAATAATCCGTAGGAGTGGTGCAAAAGTATCTTTGACAAGTTGAGGCTGAATTTATATCGTTCTACAGGTAATAGCTATGGACACCTCTTGTAAGATCTATCGGAATCAAACCATCCCCCTGTGTGAGTGCGATGTTGTACTGACTAGAATTTAAACCTAGAGTGTAAGCCAAACCATCACTAAAACTGATGTAGCATTTCTCTTTACATCAGAAATGAAAGCAATTGTTATGCGTAAGACTAATGTTGAAAAAGAGTTTTCTTTTTGTAGTATCAATTTCACTAATGCATCAACAATGTCACTACGTTTTCTCGTAATAACCTTCGGGAATTTTAAAGTCAATCGGGCCTGGTAAATCACTTGAATCATAAACAGAAACAGTTATGAGACCGTCATTCACATCATTTAATGGAATTTCAATCAGAGCCTTTAGTTTCTTATTCAGAAACCGGGGTGGGATACAACCAACGTTTGTTACACTAGGGAATTCAATGAATCGACCAGTGTAACCGGTAAAACGTAAAAAACCGTCGACCAATTCCAACTGAATTCCGTAGAGCCCTAAATTAATTTGTAGAAACTAAAGGGCATCACTTGTGTGTCGAATTTTAGTGCTCTTAAATTCAACAACATGATGGTGCGAAGCTGGTGTCTCTGGATAAATAAACACAACAGAAAGTTCTGGAACCCAAAAATTCGTATGGACATAAATTAAACATTTTGCAGAATGCCTCTGTGGTGAAACGTATCTTTGCATTTGGAGGTAAACTCAAGAAAACGTGGCTGTTGAGAATTGGATCGTGAAAATACACAATATCCTTCAAATGAGTTTGTAAGGCTGATTCCACTTTGTACGCAAAGTCTACGAGACTTGTGAAGCCACCTGGTTTAGCAATGTAGATTTCTCCAGCATAACATTATGAAAACCGATTTTAAAGGCGTTGTTGACATCTGTAACATTCTTGAAAACTGCTGGGAAATGAACTTCCATCAAACAGACTTCTCATGGACCTTTGCCAAACGGGTATAATAATGAGCTGTCATATTAACATGTTTTCCAACACCCGATTGCGTGTTGGACGGTAGTGTAACGTAGAAATCGGACTCTTTGTACATGTTGACAAATCAACTGCGCGACTGATGAGTGAAACAGCTTGTCATAGGTTTAATAGCTCGCCCTCGCGAACCCAACTATTCATACTGTCGGGGTAATTTCGCCATTTAACGAGTGCCTCTCGTACACCCCCTCTCCTTCTCCATCTTAATATCCTTTCGATGACAAAAACTTCAGGGTTTTTCACACGTTGTAGTTCTTGCTCGTAAAACACACCTGCAATCTCGTCGCCGTTATAATCTTTAATTTTATATACGATAGGTTTGCACATTATAATTTTTGACACCGAAAACACTTCCTTTCTCAAATATATTTTTAACTCTTGAAATGCGTACTACGTCAGCAATTTTTAATTTCGGAGACGTATGGGGGCCGAGTTGTAATAAAGGCATTGCTTCACCACAAGGTTGATGCATTACAAGGGTTCACAGCAGCCGGTGCTATACCTAATGATCTATGAACACGATTATTATAGCTTTCAACAAGAGCAGGTAAGATGTCAATGTAACGCTGTTTGTTGGAATAAGTGAAAAACCTAAACATTCGACTCTTCAAGGTACAGTTAAAAAGCTCAGCCATTGCTGCTTTTAAATCTGACTCTGTCGCAAAGAATATAATATTGAGCCGTTTGAAATAATCTTGAACGTGTTTATTTAAAAATTCTTTACCTTTATCACTGTTAATTTTTAGAGGAACTTGTCCTTCTGTAAAGATTTTTTGAAAAGTTTTCTGATGCTCAGGACCTGTCTTGGATTTTAAAGGCACAACCCAGGCAAAACGCGAGAAGACATCGATGCATGTGAGAAGAAATTTATACCCATCATTCTGCTTTGACGGACTACTTAGATCGACCAAATCTACTTGAAATTGATCAAATGGTGCAAAAACACGCATGCGATTACGAGGATATCCATGTCTAATAAGTTTATGTAGCGTATACGGTGGAACACCACTTAATCAATCACGTGTTTCTTTTTCTGACTGGTTTGTTTGTAAAGCTAAGCCACGAAACCACGGACACAGCCAAACCCTGCTGGGTTTTCAGGTTGAAAATAGACTTGTTCCATGTCTGGTAAATAAATAAACGCAATGGTAGTGAACAAGAGTAATTAAAAGGAAGAAAAATAGAAGGTGTGAAGAAAAAAATGCAAACACAAACCTGAGCATCTTGAATCAATAATGTTAATTAGGAAGAGTAGTGAATGAAAAAAATCAAAAAATCCTGTGATTCTAAACACAATAGAAAATTAGTAATCAGGTAAAAACGAATGTGATGGGCCAGATTATTTACCATCCCCCAATTTTGATGGGTAAGCCTTTTTTTTTTGGTTACCTGGTCATTAGGCAGAATGCAAAAACCCATCCATCATTAACCACACCCACACTCCATCAAAAAACCTGTCAACCCCTTTCGACACTTGGAATGAAACACCAGCCAATCCTTTGGTCACTTGGAATGTAATACCTGTCAATGAATTCAATCAATACCCATTAATATTCAATAAAATTAATCAATAACCATTGAAATTCAATAACATCAATCAATACCCATTAAAAAACGTAAAAAAAATCAATAACTTGATGGAAAAAACCCTTTAGCACCTTTTAACCCTTTGAACACCAAGAAAAGGGGTACACGTGCCTCTCCCTTTTCCGCCAGGAATGGTGCTATACTACTCACAGTGCATACTTACTCATGTGTTTTCATGTACACTCTGATTACTGCTCCCCCCCTCTAACGATTCCTTGGCAATGATTGAGTTCCGACCCCTCATGTATTAACAGAATCTGTTCACCTTCATGCCTCCTATCTGTGTGTGAAATTTAGATTATACCTTTTGAAACACCTTTTATATATGGAATGGAATAAAACGTAAATAAAAATACATTGACGGATCATTTCCTTCAGCATTTCATCATTCATTGGGCATAAAATATTTCCGGCCGAAAATCATATTCGTGAAAGTGTGAAGGTATCGTCGGCGACCAATAGCGAAATATCGGCATGGACCCTAAAAGCAAGCCAGCACTGAACCAAATATGATTGAGTGCATCCTTGAAAGCAAAAAGAAACGATATTTTCAGTTACTGACAATTACTAAACTGAACAGACATGCCACAGATATTTAACCATTGATTGATACTTCTGATGTTCCTTTTCGCGTTTTATTTTGAATGACATAAAAGATGCAGAGACTAAATGATTTTCATTTAGAAGTTTCATTTTAACCGTAAGCATATTTGTTTATTTGTTTCTTTCTCTATTTGGTAAGTAAATACAATAGCATCTGCCCGGGAGGTGCAGACAAAACTTTACGGTACAAAGTAATATATATACAAATACACTATATGATCACAAATATCCGAACACATGCACGTTTGCGCTCTAGCCACGATTTCATGGAAATCAATACGGCGTTGCACATCCCTTTGCCCGAATCACAGCTTCCACCCTTCGGGGAAGACTTTCCACCAAATGTTGGTAGGTACTTTCCGGAATGTTCCTCCATTCCTCCCGAAGAGCGAGAATCAATTCAGGTACAGAAGTTGGCCGACGTGATCTGGCCCGCAAGCGTCTTTCCAATTCATCCCACAGACTCTCTATAGGATTGAGGTCGGGAATTTGTGCCGGCCAACCCATTTCTTCGACCCCTGAGTCCGCAAACCACTGCTGTACACGCCTCGCTTTGTGGCACGGAGCATTGTCGTGTTGGTAGAGAAATGGCCCGTTTCCGAAAAATTGCCACAACGTTGGGAGTGCACAGTTGTCCAAAACATTCAGATAACGGTCGGAGTTCATGATTCCTTGCACAGGAACGAGCTGGCCCAGTCCGTACCATGAAAATGAGCCCCACACCATGACTCCTCCTCCTCCGAACCTGACTGTGGGCTCTGTGTACTCAGGTAAGAAGCGTTCTCCAGGTATGCGCCAAACCCAAACTCGTCCATCGGATTGCCAGAGTGTGTAGCGAGATTCGTCTGTCCACATTACACGTTTCCATTGGTCCATTGTCCAGTTTCTGTGGGCTTTGCACCACTCCAGACGTCGCTCGGCGTTGACTCTGCTGATGTGGGGCTTGTGGGCAGCAGCACGGCCATGGAATCCCATCGTGTGCAGTTCCAGACGAATTGTCATGGTACTGGCATCATTTGCAGAGGCGTTTCGAAACTCTGTGGCAATTTTTTCCGCCGAGGACTTCCGGTTGCTGCGGGTGACACGACGAAGCACTCGACGGTCTCTGTCCGTTAGTTTCTTGGGTCTACCGGTTCGTTGTTGAACTGTTGTTGATCCCCGGGTCTTCCATTTCATAATGACATCGCCTACTGTTGACTTGGGTATCTGAAGAAGGCTGGAAATGTCACGCACGGACTTGCCGCATAGGTGACATCCAACGATGGTTCCACGTTGGAACTCACTGAGCTCTGCCGAACGACCCATTCTTACCAATGTCCAAGCAGAGTTGTGTCTGAAGGTGTGGGAAGCTATTTAAATGATGTGCAAGTCATTATCATGTGACATTGGGCCAATCGATGATCTGTGAGGGGTGTCCGGATATTTTTGATCATATAGTGTATCATTATATGAGAGAAGGCGTAATTTGTAATCACTGAATTAATATGTAAATCTATTTTTAATAATGATATAAATAATTAAATTAAATAAAACAAAATATAAGTCACCAAATTAAGTCCTGATGAATATGAATATCAAGTTATCAGACGAGAAGAGTCAACAAGATTGTCGGGTCTGATGGCTAGGCATCATGCCGGTAGGCAAAAAAGCCCGGCACAACAATACACCTCCCCTGCCATCAATGGATTAAGCGGCAGAGGAGAGAGAGAGAGAGAGAGAGAGAGAGAATTGCGATTGACCAGAACCGGATCCCTATGCAGCCGACAATGACGGAGCTGACCGATGCTCAAGTTCGGCAAATTCTGCCATAGAAGACGGCGTGTAAATGGGAGGCCAAGTCAGCGTGCGAATAAACAAAAGAGAAGCCTGCCCCGCTGCCCACCATACGTGAAAATCGGGATCTGCTAATCCACTACAGAAAGGAAGCATTATGAATCTAAAGTAGATAAGTGGACATTATCAATATTTTACACATAAAGATATATGATTTGCAGAAGCTGAGATGAGGAAATTATAGGTCCATGGGAAAGAGATCTCAGAAACGTCAGCGTCGCCCCTGCATAGACGCCTTTACCAGGAAGTCCAGAGATGAGGCTACACTTCTTATCGTGAGAGTGCTCGTCACTTTGAGACATCAACGAGTGAAAGATCCGCCCCACTCAGGCTGCTCAAATCGATCCTCAATGTCCACGCCCGATTAAGATAAACTTTAGCTGATCTCGACATCCAAATTATTATTTAAACAGAGACTTTTACGCTAGCACTTTTTATGCAAATTCCCATTGGGAGCACAAATTGCAAGAGGCCAAAGGAGGCCCAGAAACCGTGTCTCCAAGGGATCGTTGGTTGATCGCCACCAAACATTGCAAACGAATAGAGACGCCACAACAGAACAGGTTTCTCAGCTCGGCCAACCAGATAGCAGCTACCACAAGAATCCATTCCTGTTGGATGGTCATCCCTCGGATGTAACTTTTCCTCCAGTTTCACTTGCCGGTACTCTCGCAGCGCGCCCTGGGGGAAAATTCCATGGGTATAAGTGGATGTTTTTACGCATATTTAAAATTAGCTCTATTGGTTGAACTCTTGCATTTGGCAACGTTTGTTCTTGTTCTAATCCTCGTTGATTTTGCCTTTTGTTTTTGTGTGCCGCCGACGGTTCACAAACCTATCAAGATCGCCAATCTCCGACATCACGGTATCCTAAACGGACTTAATAACGAATCTCGTTAGACACCCCGATCTTTTGTGGGGTTATTCAAACGGACAGGAATCTCTTCTCACCATACAAGTAGAGTTGCTGTCAGGCCAACTGCTTAAGCCTTCACCGTCAAGAAAGGGCGTTCACCTCACCGATCATATTAAACCGGACTTAAATGAATGTGAATTGGATTATAGCTGTAACAAATTTCATTCTCATTAATTCCCAGTGTGTTAGCTTTACGAGATGTAAAGATTAAATTATTTACAAAATGAAATCCGCAGCATTTACCCCTTCTTTCTTTTCTGTCACAAACATTGAGTAATATTACAATTAATCACGTGACAATGAAGAATTGACGAATTTATAGAATCACATATGTTAATGTTAAAGTTGATAGGAAAGTTGAAAAGAAGCTGATATAATCACAGATGCTAATGTCTTTGGTAGTTGTTTCTCATCTATACCGTGACCACCGAGAGAGAAGGCCTACGCAATGAAACTGAATAAATTATTACATCATCATAGAGTGCAAATTCAGGGCTTATTATTGGTAGAAATACGAATAGCAATGCACTATCTACCTGATGCAACAATGTATTCAGTTTCATTGCGGAGGCCTTCTCTCTCGGTGGTCACGTCTATACTCTGTTCAAAGAAAGAAAAGCTAGGCGTGTCTAATTAAATTCTGTATTTCAATTATTAGAATTCGTCATCATCGAAGTGATCTTCTGCTGTTTGCATGACATAGCTGTCTAAGATTTCGACGTAAACGTTGCCCATCACAGTTTTGTTAATAATCTCCATCTCGCCAACTCCTTTACTAGACATAGAATCACACACCGTGATTCCCTCAGGGAATTTTGTTTTAGACAAGAGGCACGTCTGATGAAATTTTTCAGAAAACTTCCTTCTGACCATATGCCCAGCAATATCTCCATAATCAAGGCAAAAACGAGACTCGTCTGTGAACAGCACTTTTTTCCAGATATCAATACTCCAATCTTTTTGAGCTTTGGCCCATTTCAAGCCTCTTGATCGGTGGGATGCATTCATGTACGGTTTTGTTTTAGCCCTCGTGATTTATACCCTTTTTTCAATAGTCGTCGAATTGCTGTCCTTTCTGAGACATGAACACCATATGGTTTCCATTGAGCATTAAGTTCACGGGATGATGAAAAGCGTTTTTTTTTAACGATTAACACCAAAGCTCGGTCATCTCTGCTGGTTGTCGCACGCGGTTTTCCAATTCGTGGCAGTATTACAAGTTTGTTTATTGTTTGTTTATTGCAAAAAATCTTGTGAGCACTTTCGAAACAGTTCCTTGTGAACATCGAAGCATTGCTGCAATTTCAGTTTGTGTTTTTCCATTGTTTTGGTGTTCCAGAATGGCTTTCCGGCGATCAGCACCAAGTTCTTTAGTTTTATATTAAGAAATAAGCATTTCATTGAATAAGATAATTCTTATTCAAATTATAATTTGCACATATACCGTGATTCATCATTAATTTTCCAAAGTTTTGTCAATGCCTGTGCAGTATTCCAAATTTTGGCCACTCTCTTTTTCCGAAAAATGTAACGTTCTGTTTGTTTTTTCTAACAAGCTGAATATGCAAGCAGAGTATTAAAAAGAATATTTCTTTGTGAATTATAAAAGCGTCACAAAAGTTGCCAGAAGGTGATTATTTTACGCAGAAGACATCAAATGTATCGAAGATATTAAATATAATAAACTATTCCAAACGTTTGTCTGTGTGTGTGGGGGGGGGGGGGGGGGGAAAGAATAGAAAAAAGGACAACACCTGGAACAAGTTTGAGGGTTAGGGTTTCGCTCGCCGAAATTTGCGGTAATGCTCATTTTTATGATATAACAGGCAGTTAATATTAGGATTGATCCAAAGTTATGAAATGAACATTTAGCCGCAGTTATTAATGGAGTAAATCGTGTAAAATAAATAAAAGTTCATATTATATATAGATAATTGTTTATCATAACATTTTACTTCAAGCAATATTTAATTAAACTAACAAAACTCCATGGCAAAAATTAGGCTTGCATCTACGAAAGTCTTTCATGATTTTTTTAAGACATAATATTGGAAACTTGAAGTTTAAAATTATAGCAGCAACCGTCTTATTTTGCAAAATCCTGATTTCTTTCTACCAATATTACTTTCAAGGACTTGATTTGGATCGTGATGGCGTTGGGGTTTTTCTCAAACGGTATCTGTAAACAAAAAAATATATATTTACAATAAAAGAATATTCCATCAATAATTATATTGTAGAGAATAACACAGCTGCTTAAAAGGTATAACTGGTTTTTGTCAACTATAAAGCATAACATTATAACAGTTCTTATGGTATTGAATCATTATTTTATAAAGGAATTAAAAAATTGACTATATGTGATAAATCATGATAAATCGTAGTTTTATTTAAAGTTTCATTTTGGGCATCTAAAAATTAATAGGCAAAATGGATCACTGATAATAAAGGTGCTCCATGGTCATTAAGTTTTACCTAGATTCTATAAAAATTGTTGTTCTAATAAGAAGTATGGAATATGACTTAAGTTCTTCATGTATACTATCAAAGAGAAAATGGGAGATCGCTTAATAACCACATATTTTATTTATCTCAACTTAGAACAATGTACTTAATGATTATTTAGAGATTATTAAGAAGCATTACTCTACATATTGGATCAAATAACCGACGTCAGCCATGTTACTCAAGTTACCATAAATAATACGGTTTGTAATAATAATAATAATAATAATAATCTAAACAACCCGCGGATTGCCCCCAACAGGCCGAAGCCCAACACGGGGTTTTCTTTTTTTGATAATAAAGGACAATCACAAACATCCATGCCCCAAGCGGGATTCGAACCCGCGACTTGCTGGTTGCGAGAGCGATAAGACCTGCGCCTCAGCGCTCTCGGCCAACAAGCCGGCGAACAGTAATTTAAAACAGAAAATGGCAAACTAGTATTTCGTGCACATTTTGGAGATTTGATCCATTCAAAAATAGAAAAAAGTGAGGGATTCTATGAATTTATACAGAATAATTTGAAAAAATTAGATTTAAACTAGAAATCCACCCGTCACATGACGTGTCAAATGTACAGGTTGAAGGGTAAAGAAATGAAAGTGGAGCATCAATGGTTTTCAAAACATATTCTGCAACAATATACTGTTCAACTGCATAATATTAAAAAATCAGCATTAAAGATTTTATTTATTTAATTAATAACAATAACTGAGAATTGTCTTAGCGCAACAATCCCTGGCTTCAGACGGATTGTTGTAACTTGTTGGTGTCGGACAGACGGACAAGAGAATAATTATTACTAGAAATTCCATGCGACGGGTGTCAACCGTACAGGTTGAAGGGTAAAGAAATAAATAAATTGGGCTAGTGCGAGTGAGACTCGCGCATCGAGGGTACTACCATATAATATATTTACCAAAATATGCTAGGTTCTGGAGAGTGTAGCACTGTGTTCTCGATTTCCGCTTTTATAGACATATAATCTACAATAGTTTAAGTGTCGAAATTTATAAAATAAGCGCTTTGAACAAAAAAAGTTCAAAATATTTCAAATATTAAATTAACAGATCACCTGAAAAAAGATCACACTTGGCCAGTTTTTCATTATTGTTGTAATATTTTAGAGTTTGAACTACAATCATGCCAAGTTTGACGCTTGTATGTATAACCGTTTTTACGGTGGAATAAACAAAAAAAATTTTTTTTACATTTTTTATTATCTGTTACACAATCCGCCATCCGCCATAACAACATATACTCTGTGAAAATTCCCGTTCAAAAGATACTGCCCTTAAGAGTATTATCTTACCACACAACAATCCCTGGATTTGGACAGACCAAGAGAATTATTATTTTTTAACCGACTTCTGTGTTTCACCCGCAAGCATCTTGTAAGCATGTATGTTCGCGATTTTCTCAAAAACTACTGATCCGATTTGGATGAGGTTTTCGCTATTAGACTGAATATTTTTCTAGAAAGGTTTTTAACTATTCAAATAAGTCATGTAAAAAGGGTCTTTTTAAAAACCACGCTTTTATCATGTTTTTTTATTATTATTATATCTCGTCAACAATATGGCATAATTTTGTAACAATAAACAACGGATACATCTAACCCTCTTCATAACGAATTCTTTGTTGTGGCAATTGGACGGTACGTAGTAATGAACTAGTACCATTAGAACACGAAACAGTAAACCGATTTGAAAAAACATTTTTTAATATGCATTGTCATCGGTCCTGCGCATGTATACCAAGTTTCAGCTCTCTAGCTTCTTGGGAAGTTGGTTTTATATTGTGGGGGTAAGGGAAATGAAGGAAAGACTAGTGTCCGCGATAATTTCCTTTCTCACAAATATGCGCCGTGCAAAGCACGCCCCCCCCCCAGTTACAAGTGTTCCTTAATGAACACTTCTGTTATTCAGAAATATCTTATGATCGTATAGTTTACTTCTCAGGTTTGTCCGCAATAACTCTTAGTCTCAGGTTGTGTCCGCAATAAATTTTACCCAGGGTTCGTTTATACTGCTCTAATCATGGCAACTGAATTCCACCCTTAAAGACTAACATGCAATGAACTTAACTAAAAAAAAAAAAACAGGAGAGAGACACTCATTTAAATGTTTAATTAAATGGATTTATTAAAAGGGATACTTGAATGAAAATTGAGGTTAGTTTGTTAATCTTAAGTACTATGCAAAATTGACAATTGAAATTCAGACTTTAGCAGAATTTAACCGCGCTTCTTTTCTCGCGCTTATAGAAAGTTTATAGGCAAAGTTCAAGGCGCTAAAACATACAGTACTGCTAGTGATTTAAGACCTGCGATTAAAACAGAAGATTAGAACACTTATCTGTCACTTCTAGAATTCTGTTCTTATTCACTTTCCTTGAGCTCGTTGGTGTAACACTGCCTTGATGCTGCAGTTTCAATTCTCAGATGAAGCAACAATTCAATTGAATGGTACTTGTAATCGGCATAATTGCAGGTATTGGGCAGACGAGAATCCTCATTAGATGCGAGAGAGCAAAACTCAATATCCACAGAAATTAAACGTTTGGGCGATGATCGAACGTTGACCTTGGCGAGCACTAGAAACTTCGAACAACCAGGCTCTCAATAAAACCCGTTGGTCTTACCTATGATGCAGACAGCCTGTCCACTCTCATACACGGACATAGAACTTCCAACCAACTTACCAAAGAGACTGTTATTCTAATAACTAGGCTTGCCAATCATCAGTTGTTGATTCCTCGATGTTGAATAGCATGTGTTTCACTGACAAAGCCGTTGACAAACACCATCAATGTCGGTTCTTGTTTCCAACAGAAGAAAACACTCTCTTATGCCTTTACTTTTACACATAAGTTTCCGGAGTCTTCAGCATTCATAATGAGCAGTAGTTTCATTCACAAATGTTTATGAATGAAGAGCTACGTTGACTTTTGATGAGATCAGAAGTGGAGCAAAGCAAATTGCGTCTATTTTCACAAGCTCGCTCCACGCACTCCCTTTTTGCTATATTATTCGCGCGCCTTCTCTGCAGAAAAAAAATCTTCTTTCGCAACGACCAATCAGTTTTTACAGTTTCAAAAAAAATTCGTTAAAACTAAAACGCGCGCAGCAATAGAACAAAAGCAACAGCCGCTTTCTCCCCCTCTCAACGATCGCTCGGCGTTTCCCGTCACGTGATTTCAACGGCGTCGGACGCACACAACAAACGAAATCATGGAAACACGTTGACAATGAGAAAATGGAGGATATACAGATAAATAAAAAAAACACACGTCCAATGATCGATAGCGAGACGTTAAGCAGCAGAGAAAAGGCTAAAATTTAAATATCTAAAATAAAAACTTAACTCTAGAGTAAAAAAAAATGATGAGACAATAAAATAACAACACATATTAGGGCTTCAGACGCTCTAATATGTAGTGATATGCACTTGCCATGTCACATAACTTCCCACCCAGAAAAATTTAATCATTGAATGATTAAATATAGAATACACCTTGTATAAAAACTGAACATAAACACATATTGGGACCCAACGTCCAAATATGTCATGACGTGCATTTGCCACGTCATATAACTTCCCAACCCATGGAATTTAATGACCCAGTCAGTAAATGAAAGAAATAAAAGAAAAACAAAATCATAGAATACGCATCGAAAGTTCGTTGTGGTGCAAAAGATCAAGTGGTCAGAATTAGGCCCTCAAATTGATCTTTGAGTTCGTAAGGTATATATCTGCCTTATGAATTAGATCATTCCCAAGAATCCCTTTATACGGCCGATCATTTAGATCGATAAGTAAAAATCTATGATTTTGGCATAATTCGCCGCCAAAGTTAATGGATCTGATGTGGAACAATTCTAGAATCACCATATATCCCTCTGATAAGAGTGTCTGAGGTTTCCAGGTGCAAATGGGGTATTGCCTTGGCAACAGTTTCATGTAGAAACGAGGCCTGTGCGCCATATCCAACAGGAATAGAATCTTAAAACCATGAATGGTTCCTTCTATTAGGAAACGTTTGTCGTCTTTGTCAATTTGGACCGTATTAGAATCAGCTGCCGGTAATTGAGCGGACAGTCTAGGTCCATTTGCTCGTTTTTGTTTACATTTCGGGCAATCCCTGACTCTGTGCTTTGGGTCACCACATTCAAAACAAAGTATTTGTGATTGGGTTGTGTCGGGACCCAATGATTGAGAATTTCTTAGTCTATCAACCGTCTTTTGAAGTCGATCACATGTATCAATGAGCTTCTGAATTGTGAGATCACGCTCCTGATTAGTAATGCATTCTAAGCGGAGTTTCTCTTCCAAACGAGCATTTTGTGCTTGTAATTTCGCAACCGCTGTATCAAGCTGTTTGGACATATTTAAGGAGACATTGTAAAGTGACGCATTAAGAGCCTCAATTTCCTCTTTTTCTACCTCCTAAGATAGCAAAGCGTGGTCCATGGCTTCCTTACAAGACGATGGATTGATATACATCAATACTCGTCTATGATTTGAAGCTAGACCATGCCTAAATCTTAACAAGAGAATGGCGTCTTTCCGAGCAGGGGAGCCGTATCCTTTATCGCATGCTTTGTCATAAAGAAGTTCGAGGCGATTTGCAAAGTCTCGAACAGTTTCACATTTCTTTTGACGTGCAGTAACAAATTCTCGGTCAACATCCGCTCCAGTGGTATCACGATGGAACAGCTATATTAATCGTTCAGAAAATTTCGAGAACAGGACCAGTTTATAAAGATCAAACTTCACGGCACGTTTGGCCGCTGTACTTTTAAGTTTAGATTTGGCAATCATACACTTGATGTCATCGGACCAATGGGCTACTTCTCCCAGTTGATTAATCATTTGAACGAAATTTTCCACAGTAATGCTACCCTCCTCACCCGTAAAGAAGGGAATGATGCCCGCAAATCCTGAAAGAAGTGGCAACTCTCCTGCTGTGGAGGTCGCAGTTGCTGCAGTGGTTTCAGGTGGAGCCATGATTTAAAGAACACAATGCTTGTATGATTGATTAAGCAAGTAGTCGAGGCGCCAGTGTGGGGGTAAGGGAAATGAAGGAAATTTTACCCTCGGTTCTTTTAAGTGCTCAAATCATGGCAACTGAATTCCACCTTGCAATACGAATTCCACCCTTAAAGGCTAACATGCAATGAACTTAACTAAAAAAAAACAACAGGAGAGAGACACTCATTTAAATGCTTAATTAAATGTATTTATTAAAAGGGATACTTGAATGAAAATTGAGGTTAGTTTGTTAATCTTAAGTACTATGCAAAATTGACCATTGAATTTGACTTTAGCAGAATTTAACCGCGCTTCTTTTCTCGCGCTTATAGAAAGTTTATAGGCAAAGTTCAAGGCGCTAAAACATACAATACTGCTAGTGATTTAAGACCTGCGATTAAAACAGAAGATTGGAACACTTATCTGTCACTTCTAGAATTCTGTTCTTATTCACTTTCCTTGAACTCGTTGGCGTAACACTGCCTTGATGCTGTAGTTTCACCGTCGCGTTGTAGCGATGATCGAACGTTGACCTTGGCAAACACTAGAAACTTCGAACAACCAGGCTCTCAATAAAACCCGTTGGTCTTACCTAAGACGCTGAAAGCCTGTCAACTGTCATACACGTACATAGAACTTCCAACCAACTTAACCGAGAGACTGTTATTCTAATAACTAGGCTTGCCAATCATCAGTTGTTGATTCCTCGATGTTGAATAGCATGTGTTTCACTGACAAAGCCGTTGACAAACACCATCAATGTCGGTTCTTGTTTCCAACTCAGAAGAAAACACTCTCTTATGCCTTTATTTTTACACATAAGTTTCGGGAGTCTTCAGCATTCATAATGAGCAGTAGTTTCATTCACAAATGTTTATGAATGAAGAGCTACGTTGACTTTTGATGAGATCAGAAGCGGAGCAAAGCAAATTGCGTCTATTTTCACAAGCTCGCTCCACGCACTCCCTTTTTCCTATATTATTCGCGCGCCTTCTCCGCAGAAAAAAAATCTTCTTTCGCAACAACCAATCAGTTTTTACAGTTTCAAACAAAATTCGTTAAAACTAAAACGCGCGCAACAATAGAACAAAAGCAACAGCCGCTTTCTCCCCCTCTCAACGCTCGCCTGGCGTTTTCCGTCAGGTGATTTCAACGGCGTCGGACGCACACAACAAACGATATCGTGTGTCCATGGAAACACGTTGACAATGAGAAAATGGAGGATATACAGATAAATAAAACAACACACGTGCAATGACCGATAGCGAGACGTTAAGCAGCAGAGAAAGGGCTAAAATTCTAATATTTAAAATAAAAACTTAACTCTAGAGTAAAAAAAATGATGAGACAATAAAATAACAACACATATTAGGGCTTCAGACGCTCTAATATGTAGTGACATGCACTTGCCATGTCACAATATTGATTACAAGATTTGACCTAAACTAACATTGCAAGTTAAATAAAAGCTTTTCATAATAATAATAATAAAAATAATGTTTTCATCAATAATCCAAAGGTTAACGTTTGGTGCAGTTTAATGCACGATCACTCGATCAATCGGACCTTTCTTTTTCGCTGAAGACACCATTACTGCTGCAACCTACCTAGATATGCTGGAGAACTATTTGATTCCACGGGTGGAAGAACTGCAGCCTAACATAGTCTACCAAAGGAGCACCTCCTCACAGGGGCCTGCAAGTTAGGCCAGTGCCTTGATACGAACTTTCCAAGACGATGGATTGGAAGGGATGGTTCAATCCCTTGGCCCCCCCTCGATCACCCAATATGTACCCTCTGGATTTTTTCTTCTGGGGATATGTAAAAGACAGAGTGTACAAGACCAACGTTGATGACATTGAAACTGTCAAGAACAGAATAATTGAAACAATCGCTGAAATCAACCCCGAAACGCTAGCCCGAATTTTGGAGGAAATCGAGTTTCGAGCACATAGAAAGTTATTAAGGCATGCTAAGAAACTTTTTCAGATTTTTTTGTGAATAAAAAAAATCACGTTAAAATCTTTAATAGTTTTTGAGTAATTAACATTTAGAATACAGGACATAATTTAGAAACACCCTGTATGTCACATAGTAATGTGACAATTGAGCTTCCCGATGTCCCCAGCCAATCAAATCGTCTGGGGAGCAATGTCGGTTTGCGAG
>JAHWFO010081521.1:155558-197996 GCA_023313115.1 Rhysida immarginata | reverse complement strand
ACGTGGTTTAGTCATTTCCACTGCGCGACTCCATTTTTTACGTGACACTGTAGATGTGTATGCATGTATGTTCGCGATTTTCTCAAAAACTACTGATCCGATTTGGATGGGGTTTACGCTATTCGACTGAATATTTTTCTGGAAAGGGATTTTTGTTTAAAAAGTTCTTGTTTTTCAATTTATTTATTTAATTAAATGACAATATATGAGTATTGTCTTGCCACAACAATCCCTGGCTTCGGACGGATTGTTGAAACTTTCGTTGTTGGCCTCAGAGGTACCCGGCGTTGCCCGGAGAAATTATACTTGTAGGTAAACAGAACAATCTCAAAAAATTAAATTATAACTCCCAATTGGTTAAATAATAACTCAATCAATACAACACATAGCAAAGGGACTATCCATTCTACGAAAAATACGAAAAACAGGAAGTCTAGGTGATATACCGGGACTTTATCTAAACTCTTCTTAACTTGCCTCACAACTGCGGAGCATCACCAGATACTTTATACTCAAGTTTTTCTTGCCCTTGACGTAGAAGCTCTTATACCCTCTTGCTCTATTCGAAACTCCCGTTGTTCAGATGTTTCAAATGTCGTATAGCTCTTTCTGTTTTAGTTGCAGAGTTTCTCTGACCAATACTCGTCCTTTCTCTTTCCTTTGCAGACACACAAATTTTTGCCAGTCGTCTGGACGTCTGATAGGGAGCTCAAGGGAGACACGTGTGACTCCTTTTGCCTCATCAATACACGCTACCTTATTATTAATGTTCTGTCAATGCATCATCATTTTATGCTCATTATTAATAATTCTTGGAAACGAACGTTCAATCAGCACATTATCAGCATCTCAGTTTCCAAAATACACATTCCCACACAATATAGTCGAAATGTATTTTTATGAAATGTTTGGATCTGATGTGCTACTAAATAAGCTAGGTGATTAAATTTTGCAATAGCTTAAAAATAAACACATGAAAACACTTAGAAATAATACAGTAAAAATTCTTAATGAAAATTCGAAAATTTTTTTTTTAAAGACTCACAATGGACGGACCTCTCCAAAGATGCCACTGCTAGTCTAAATTTCTTACTCACGTAATCTTTCTTTAGCGTCACATATTTTAATTAATGAATATAGCAGAGAGCGCTAATAGATGTTACAGAGTAATGACGGGAGACGACAATAAATAAGATAATCAATTTAATGACTTCAAGTGATCAGAATGTCACAAATCAGTTCAAACGGTAATAAATATAATTACACATCAAAGGAATTAAATTCCCAATTCGGTATAAACAAAACTAACTTTTTCTTTTTTTTATACAAACTTTGTATGCCAATGAAGATAGAATTATATTTAAGAAAATTCAAAATCTAAATAGTTTGAAATTACATTATTTGCTTGAGCAATTATCTCAATTAATGGCAATATACAGGGTGATTTACATCGAATGTAAAATACTTAAAGGGGGTATTATAGAGGTTAAGATAAACACAAAACGTCCTATGAACATGGGTTCAAATATGAACGATAACTGAGATATGAACAGAAATAAAAATGCCGCCACCAAGATCAAGTTATAATAACTCAGATTCTGTAAAGCCTAGATTAATGCAATTTGGGGGAATAACAAGGTACATAAGACTGTGTATACCGTTAAAATTTGATTGAATTCCAACGAGAAGTTTCCTCTATAATACCCCCTTTAAGTATTTTACATTCGATGTAAATCACCCTGTATGATTCGTGGAAGCGTGGAAATGGTTTCTCTTTAGAGTCCGTGTGTCCGTATTCCGCTGCTTCTCTGCTAACTGCCTTCACGTGGTTACGAGCTTATATTGGAACGTGAGCGTCTAGGAATCCCCTTTGACCGTACGAAAACGGCCACCTCAAAAGGTAAGTCGACTGACTGGAGGCAAGTAAAAATATTGTAACAACACAAATAATAGCACTATTAGTCTATCATTCACCACAGTTATACACAGCATAAATATAACGTTTGACTAGGAAAGAGATGGATACCGCACACCGCAAAGCCGCTCACCATGTGCGATAAGCCGAACTGGGCCCAGCCGACGTTATCCGCAATAGATTCGATTCGGGAATCACGATGTCGCTCCTAGATTCTTGCCGGAAAATTATTATATTTGTAGTTCAATGGGTAAGTGGGGCGTCACTTAATAGTTACTCCTCTTTGTGTCATGTGGATGAAGCAGAGTAACTAGACAAGTAAGCGAGAACGTATAATAATCATAAAATAAAGTTTTTTTATTTTGGAAAATAAAAATTGATATACACTATAGCTGAAGCGTATCAAAAATCACAAATAGACAGATCAAGAACGTTGCAGTGGAAGATAAATTTAATGAAGTTATTGTTCTTGAAAAAAAATGATACACTGTCCTTTCAGTCTTCGACTTGACGAAATTGTAATAAAAATCAAAAGGATAAATAGGAATTGTCCAGAAGTATTCATATGTCACAGTTCGGATAATGGGGACCGATTAATATAATGAGGACAAGTCCTTGAAGATTCGAGAAAACAGATAATCTCGATGTCGGTTGAATTAAGAACGACCATTGAATGAAGTGAACGAGGTAGCATATGAACCGTAGGCTAGGTTACTCGGTGTCATAGCATATCCCTGGAAACTATTGTAAACTAGGTAATAATGCAAGCTGTGAGTCCATACCGTGAAAGACACTCTTGGGTGATGTGATTGACCACTGGGCTGAGGAAATCCGATGGTCAGCAAACACCAAGACCCGTTCACTCGATGGCTGGTGACGTATCGGGAAAATTGAGCTAATAGTTCGACTTGGCTGAAATTCTCGCAGGTAAATGTTCTTGAAGTAGACCTGGTCTGATATGGGGCGAAAATCAGGTAGATCGTTGTATGGCAAGCGAGGTGACGATCTGTAATCGCTGAAATATCAATAAATTCAGTCGGGGCCAAATAAATATAGAAATGACTTACACTCGTCGCTAATGTAGAGCGTCGCTGAAGGCAGAAACACTTACGTAACGGAGCTTGAATACCAAAGTTTTAGGGCTCCCAAATAGGCACATTATGGTCCCTTGACATGTCGGAGATAACAAATTTGAATGCACAAACAAACACTTGGGTCAACGGCCTGAACCTTAATTTATCGACTTAAAACTCACACTTGAAACGATGCTTTAACGTTTTATCTTGACATTTCACTTACAAACACTGAAATCGAAGATATAACATTTTATATTATCAGTTCATTAAATCTGAAGCACCATTGACACATCTACAAATGGTCATAAAATAAATAGTAGCTGATACACTCACACACACTAAACTACGATTAACATGTTCTATGATCGTGGATATACCTTAAATTTACCTAGTACCAGAGCACTAGGAGTTATCAATAGGCACAACCATCATCATTGGGCAGACGAAAACCCACGATGTCTGCGAGAAGCAACTCATCAAGTGAACTGGAGAATCAACGTGCGGTGTGGATTGTACAATGACATTGTGGTTGGATCGTATATTTAAGATGGAACCCTGACTGCAGAACGCTACCGGGCTGAAATTATCAACGTTGTAGTCACAGACTTCATTGACAATTTGCCATTGGCCTCGTATCAGCGCACGTGGTTTCAGCATGATGGAGCTCCTCCTCATTACGGGTTGGTCGTTAGCGAGCGTCTAAGTGAGATGTTTAGACAACAATGGATTGGCCGAGGAGGACCAGTTCGTTGGCCACCCCTCTCCTCTGATTTTACACCACTTGACTTTTTCTTGTGGGGATACCTGAAGGACAAGGTTTATGCTAAGCAGTCCGCCTCACTGGAGGATCTGGTTCAACGAATCCAGAAAGCGTGCCGAGGAGTGACACCAGCCATGCTTGCCGATGTTTTGGCGTCACTTAGGTTCCGTGCCCAATTGTGTTATGGTGCCCACGGTCGTCACGTCGAGCATTTTGTTGATTAACTTTTTTTTTAAACTGCTTGAAGTAACTTGTTTGTGCAGTGTGACTGTTTGTAAGCTACAAACAGTTCACCACGTGATTGTGGGTGATTGGTTGGTCCGATTTGGATGATTTTTTTTTGTTTTGTTTATTTTTTTATGCTGAACAAGTTTGCAATTGGTTTTTTTTTCTCTATCCCTTACGGTTTTTGAGATAAATTTTGACTGTGTCCTAATTTGCATATTTGGCATGATGAAAAGTGCACCATGGGATAGGCCACCCACAACTTCCTATTCATTGGATTCATCAAAATTGACATATATGCTTCGGTTCAAAAAATAAAAGGGGGGTTCAGACTGTTGAATTCATCCTGTATATTGTTGCTCCCGGCATAGTGTTGGTGCATTGGGTGTTGATACCATTGTTGATACCTATTGTTGCACAAACTTTTCCTTGCCTTGTTGGTCATGAGATATATATTTTTGGTCCGTGCAGAGTGTTTGTGAATTGCGTGCTGATTCCATTGTTGATAAGTATTGTTGCACAAACTTTGCCTTGCATTGTTGGTCATGAGATATTTCTCATTAATATGCCTTGGCATCATCATGAATATCGATTTATTATCGACAATTATTATTTTTTGAAATCTGAGGTAGACAGTGACCTTCCTCATGCTTTGAAGGTCAAGAGTGCAAAATTTCATCAAGATCGGAGTAAAACTGTAAATTTGCATAAGAAACAAACAAACCCACAAACAAACATCCTTCTTCAAATATATATACTAGAAATGGTACCAGGCGTTGCCCGGGATAACTACAGTGGTAGGTAAACAGAACAATCTCAAAATATTAAATTATAACTTCCAATTGGTTAAATAATAACTCAATCAATACAACACAGAGCAAAGGGACTATCCTTTCTATGAAAATACGAAAAATAGGAATTCTAGGTGATATATCGGGACTTCATCATAACTCTTCTTGACTTGCCTCATCATTGCAGAGCATTACCAGATACTTTATACTCAAGATTTTCTTGCCCTTGAAGTAGAAGCTCTTATACCCTCTTGTTTCAAATGTCCGTATAGCTTATTTTGTTTTTCTTGCAGACTTCTTTTCACCAATACTCGTTCTTTCTCTTACCTTTCCAGGCGCACAATATTTTGCCAGTCTTCTGGACGTTTGATAAACAGCTCAAGGGAGACACGCGTGACTCCTTTGCCTCATCAATAGACGCTGCATTATTAATGTCCTGTCACTGCATCATCATTTTATGCTCATTATTAATAATTCTTAAAAACGAACGTTTAATAATCGCATTACCAATATCTCAGTTTCCAAAATAGACACATTCCCACAGAATATAGTCAAATGTATTTTTATGAAATGTTTGAATCTTCTGTGCTACCCAATAAGCTAGGTAATAACCCCGGCGTGACCCTTTGTTTTTTTGATTAAATTTTGCAATATCTTAAAAATAAACGTATGAATACGCTTAGAATTAATGCATGAAAATTCTTAATGAAAATTTGAAAAATAATTTATTTAAAGGCTCACAATGGATGGACCTCTCCAAGGATGCCACTGCTAGCCTAAATAATGTTTTAAGGTGCGTTCCCATAGCTCGCTTGAGCTTTAATGCGAAGCTTGAGCTTGAAGCAAATTCTACTCGCTAGAAAAATATGGCTAGAAAAGTTCAGCTTGAAAAGCCAAGCTAGCATTGAAGCTATCCCATAGCTAAAGCTTCTCGCGAGAAATCGCAGGTGGGAATTCAGAAAGACATGGCGCCTCTTAATGCACGAAAACGTTTGTTGTTACTGAGAAAGAGTTTAATTTTAAGAAGCTATTGATAATTAATCGTAAAAATATTTTGTAAAAAGGAAAACATATTTCCACTTTAGCAATACGGGATATTTATTTTACTTTCGCTGATGCTACAATAAATACAATAAATAAAATAAACACAAAACCAATTAAATTTAAATAAAGAGAACTGTTAATTAATTAAATAAACTTAAGTAATAAATAAAGTAATAATACACAAATTAATAAAATGAGCAAAATAACAATTAAATATATATAATAAATTCAATAAAGACTATAAACTAATTAATGAATATAATGTGTAATAAATTAATAAAATGAAAACAAAATAAAAGTAATATAAAATAACAAATTAAAAGTTATATAAAATTAGCTCAATCAAATGTAATATAATAAATAAAATTAAATAAATTAATAAATAAATAAATAAATAAATAAATAAATAAATAAATAAAAAAAATAAATAAATAAATATTTAATAAAAAATTTTTAAACCATAGTATAATACTCAAAGAAGAAATAATTATAAACTGAAGATATTCATCAAACAAATCATGAATACAAAGGAGAAAAGGGAAACAAATACATGTACAATTCGCGGAATTCTTCCTTCACTTTTCTCCTTTGTATTCACACTATCATCACGACCCCATGCACGCACCCATTGCTGTCATGAGAGAAAGGCATACTGCGCATGTGCCTCAGTCATTTCCAAGCTGCTAGTAGCTATAAAATCAAACTGAACTAGATATCCGCTTGAAGCGAAAAGCAGCTTGAAATTCCTAGCGCTATACGCAACTCGCGCATATCAGCTTGGTGTTTAGGATAGCTTGAGCTTAAAAAATTACACCCAAAACGCTCAAAGCTTCAAGCTTCACGCTCCAAGCGAGCTATGGGAACGCACCTTTACTCTCGTAATCTTACTTTAGATGTACACATGATGTTGTTGCAATTCCCACTCTTCTCTCGATGTCTTGAAGCAAAACTTGGCCATCCATCACTTTGTGTAGTCTAGCAGTCGCCGATTTTTCTATTTACTTGGTTACCATTTGCTCAATAGAGCACGGAGCTAAACGATTGCTTCCTCTGTCGTCTTTCCACTTTTTCTCAACAGATACTTTCGACTCAAGTTTTATTTGCTTTTGACGTAGAAGCTCCTGCTCTCTTCGAAACTCTCATTGTTCAGATCCAACAAATGCCCGTATAGCTTTTTCTGTTTTAGTTGCAGAGTTTCTCTGACCAATACTCGATCTTTCTCTTTCCTTTCCAGACACATAAATGTTTGCCAGTCGTTGGACGTTTCATAGGGAGCTCAAGGGAGACACGTGTGACTCCTTTGCCTCATCAATAGACGTTGCGTTATTAATGTTCTGTCATTGCATCATCATTTTATGCTCATTATTAAAAATTCTTGGAAAGGAACGGTCAATCATCGCATTATCGGCATCTCAGTTACCAAAATATAAACAATCCCACATAATATAGTCAAAATGTATTTTAGGAAATGTTTGGATCTGATAAGCTAGGTGATAATCCCGGCGTGGCTCAGACTTTCTTTTTTTGATTAAATTTAGCAATATCTTAAAAATAAACCCATGAAAATGCTTAGAATTAAAACAGTAAATATTCTTAATGAAAATTCGAAAAAAATTTTTTTTTAAATGCTTACAATGGATGGACCTCTCCAAGGATGCCACTGCTAGTCTAAATAATTTCTTATTCATGTAATCTTACTTTAGATGTACACTTGATGTTGTTGCATTTCCAACTCTTCTCTCGATGTCTTGAAGCAAAACTTGGCCATTCTTCAGTTTGTGTTGTCTAGCAGCTGCCGATTCTTCTATTTACTTGGTTACCATTTGCTCAATACAGCACGGAGCTAAAAGAATGCTTCCTCTATCGTGTTTCCACTCTTTCTCAATAGTCTGCTAACTCTCCATTATCTCCAATTGCTGATGAATTTTAAAGATTTTAAAGTCTGCTAACAGGAATTATATGCATTGTTACAAATTGAAACATTTTCTATATTTCACAAGCTTTCCCTTGCATTGTTGGTCATGAGATATACAGGGTGTGTCAAAAGAAGCAGGACGGTCGAGTATTTCGCGAAATTTATATCGGATCGAAAAACTGAAATATAAGTGTTCAATATTTTTCAAAAATCTATCGAAGGACACCAAACATGATCCCCCACCCCAACCCCCGGGGGTGGATCGGGGGGCAACTTTGAAATCTTAAATGGAAACCCCCATTTTTTAATGCAGATTCGGATTCTACGTGAAAAAGTGAACAAGTTTTAGCTGAAAATTTTTTTTGATTCGTGCTAGATGGCGCTGTTATCGCAGAAAAACAAATACCGATCAGAAGTCAGCAAACGGCCAAATATTTACACTCTCCATTATCTCCAGTTACTGATCATTTTTAAATATTTTCAAGAAATTGTTAAGTACTAAGAACTCTTTTCTACTAAAAGCCTGAATAACTGGAATTCTATACATTGTTACAAATTCAACCTTTTCTGTATTGAACAAACTTTGCCTTTCATTGTAGGTCATGAGATATATATTGTTGGTCCATATAGACAATTTGGGAATTGCCTGTTGACACCATTGTTGATACCTATCATTACAAAACTTTGCCTTGCAGTGTTGGTCGTGAGATATTTCTCATTAACATGCCTAGTGATAACTATGAATATCAATTTTTTTATCTATAATTATCAATTTTTCGATATCTGAGGTAGACAGTGACCTTCCTCATTGTTTGAAGATCAAGTATGCAAAATTTCTTCAAAATCGGAATAAAACTGTAGATCTGTATAAGAAACAAACCCACAAACAAACAAACATCCTTCTTTATATAGATAGACTAGCAGAGGACCCGGCGTTTCCCGGGATAATTATGCTTGCAGGTAAACAGAACAACCTCAAAAAGCTAAATTAAACCTCCAAATCTTTCTATATATGTATGTTTGTTTGTTAGAGGATGTTTGAGGATGTTTGTTTGTTTGTGGGTTTGTTTGTTATGCAAATCTACAGTTTTATTCCGATCTTGATGAAATTTTGCATATTGACCTTCAAACCATGAGGAAGGTCACTGTCTACCTCAGATTTCAGAAAAATAATAATTATTGATAAAAAATCGATATTCATGGTTATGGAAGGGCATATTAATTAGAAATATCTCATGACCAACAATGCAAGGCAAAGTTTGTGCAACAATAGGTATCAGCACGCAATTCACAACACTCCGCACGGACCAATCAATATATATCTCATGACTAACAATGAAAGGAAAAGTTTGTACAACAATAGGTATCAACAATGGTGTGAACACGCAATTCACACTACGCTCGGACCAGCAACAGATATCTCATGACCAACAATGCAAGGCAAAATTTGTGCAACAATAGGCCCGTCGCGTTCGCATCAACAATGGTCTCAATGCGCAATTCACCAATAACAATGAGCACAAAATTATTCAAAGAATTATAACAATGAACATAAAATGATGATGCAATGACAGAACATTCTTTTCCAAGAATTTTTAATAATGAACAGGAAATGGATATAATAGACGATATAGATAGGGCAGTCTCTCTCGATGAGGCAAAGGAGGTACACGTGTCTTCTCTCAGATCCCTAACAAGCGGTCAGACGATTGGGAAAAGTGTGTGTTTCTTTGTGTATGTGTGTGTGGGTGTTTACCTACAAGCGTAATTATCCCGAGCAACGCCGGGTCCTCTGCTAGTCTTCTATATATATAAAGAAGGATGTTTGTTTGTGGGTTTGTGGGTTTCTTTTTTATACAAATCTACAGTATTATTCCGATCTTGATAAAATTTCGCATACTTGACTTTCAAAGCATGAGGAAGGTCACTCTCTACCTCAGATTTCGAAAAAATAATAATTATCGATAAAAAATCGATATTCATGATCATGGCAGGGCATATTAATGAGAAATATCTCATGACCAACAATGCAAGACCAACTTTTTGCAACAATAAGTATCAACAATGGTGTCTACACGCAATGGACCAACACTATGCAAGGATCAACAAAATATGTCTCATGACCAACAATGCAACGCAAAGTTTGTGCAATATAGAATTCAATGCATAGAATTCCTGTTATTCAGGCTTTTCTTAGAAAAGAGAATTCTTAGTACTTAACAATTTCTTGAAATCTTTAAAAATGATCATTAACTGAAGATAATGAGTTAGCAGATTATTGAGAAAGAGTGAAAGACGATAGAGGAAGCACTCCTTTAGCTCCGTGCTGTATTGAGCAAATGGTTAACAAGTAAATAGAAGAATCGGCGACCGCTAGAGACTACACAAAGTGATGAATGGCCATGTTTTGTTTCAAGACATCGAAAGAAGAAAGGAAATTGCAACAAGATCAAGTGTACATCTAAAGTAAGATTACGTGAGTAAAAAATTATTTAGACTAGAAGGCATCCTTGGAGAGATCCATCCATTGTGAGCCTTTAAAAGTTTTTTTTTCGGTAATTCAAATCCAGGTATATCACCTAGAATGGATTTTTTCAGTGAAGAGGTAAATTCCTGTCTTTTGGATTTTTCTTAGAATGGATAGTCCCTTCGCTCTATATTGTAGCGATTGAGTTATTTTCTAACCAATATGTAGGTTTAATTTAACTTTTTGAGGTTGTTCTGTTTACCTACAAGCGTAATTATCCTGGGCAACGCCGAGTCCTCTGCTAGTTGGTTAAATAAACAACGTCTAACAATTGAAATAGGAAGTTTAACTGGACACGCCCACCCCAACTTTCGTTGGACAGAGTATAGTTGTAGTCACTGCACAATAATCAGGGACATTAAAGTTTCCTACGATTAAAACATCATCACATAATAATTTCTTTGGATAACCAAAAAACCTGGTTGAAAAGTCTTTTGACACCCAAAACAGCTAAGTATAAGTCAAAAGAAAAATTTAATACCATGAAACAATTATGTTAATTAGGAAGAATTGATAATTAATAAACAAATTTTTTTTAACAAGTAATTATGAAAAATTTATAATGAAAACAAAATTGGCTTATGATAAAACAAAAATTAATTTGAAAATAAAGTAGTAATTCAAGACAAAACTTTAATGCTGACAAACGGAGGGGGAAGAGCCAGGAGGAGAGAGGCGAAGTGCGTCGAGAAAGTGGGTTAGATGAAAACAAGGGTGAACCACCAAAACAAAAAAAATCAATAATAAACAAAAATTAAAAATAAAATTAAAATAAGTAAAGAGAGAATAATGAAGCATTTTTTACCACCCTTACTCTCAATATAAAAGTTTAAGTTTTGTCACTTAGAAGAAACAATCTTATTGGCAAAACAAATTCTGACGTCACAAACTGCTCTCACGCAAACAAAACTCCATAGACATGCAGGAAAAATGGATCTATTCAAATTTTTTTGTGGGGAAAAAACACGAAATTGTAAAGAAAGAATTGCTAAAATGTGTTGTTATCAGGAGCAAACCTGTATGAAAAATTTAAGAGCGAATGGAAAAGAGAAGTGCTTCAAAATTCGACTGAAAAGTTCCGTACCATCTCACAAGATCAAAGAGCGAGTTAATATAAGGGTTGTAATAATAATTAAAGAAATTTTTTCAAAACTTTTTCAGAAAATTAATATGCTAAATTAATATGCAAAATTAACATGCGAAATTAAAATGCGAAACTGCGTAATTAAAAGACCCAGTAAGTCGTTAATGACAATTGGAAAGCGCCTCCCCCACGCGCGCTCAAGGCGGACATACTCTGCTACCGTTTTTTACGTTATATCGCTTAAAAGCACCTTCCTCCAAAATCACGCTTCAATATCAAGAACAAGTGGTAATCAGAAAGTCAGTCACTTTTTCAACCAAATCATCATTGACAACAGCAGGCTGCCACTCCGTGCTTCGTCATGAACACTGGTTCGTCCATTATTTAACTGCCTTAACCCACTTTCTCACCATTCCATCAGTCATTACATTTCCCCCATAAATCTCTACAATTTGACAATAAATTTCAGCTGACTTAGCATTCTTTGCATTCAAATACCATATTACAGAACGCACTTCACAGTCCGCGGGCTAACAAATTGTCTTAAACATTTTCAATGATTACTAACAAATGTAAACACAACACAGTCCGGCTGCTAATGGTGTCAGTGCAAAGATAATTAACCAGAGAGACGAGTGTGCATGCTCTGAACTGCGACACTAGCGCTGCGGAGGCAGTACAACGAAACAGTACTATACGGACAAGCCTCATGTGTATAAAGATGAGATATTATGCAGATAACTTTTGAAACCATGTATAATAATTTCGGGTTTAATCATCTACTGTACATTATACACTATGTGACATTGAAAATGTGTTGTTTTGAGATCTTTTTGGAGAAGCTGTGCGATCTCAGTTTTCTTTTATTATTATTGTTGTTTTTCTGTTTTTTTGGATATTAAATTTTTTTTTTTTTTGGCTGCGAGCAACTGCAATACTATGAACAAATTGGGCTTAGAAATATGCAAATTGCAAGGTTGATCCACCTCACAGACATATGTAAATGATGCTAAATGCGCAGCTTTACCGCGCATTTTGATTGCGATATAAGGGAAGGAATTTGCATAATTGGCAATACTTCTGCTATTCTGTCTTGTACAGAAATCTCCTTCCAATTTTTTTCTGGTTGCTGAGGAAATGTTTAGTTGCAGAGAATGCCATGATGTCGCCAACCAAAAACGTTCCAGCAGACACACAATTTCAGGAGGGGTATGGTGATGGGACTCAGAAGGGCAGGTTGCTCCTATCGTCGAATCGCAGCAGGCTGCAACCTACATACGTCCACGGTGCATCGGCTGTGGCAAAGATGGATGGAACTAAGCAATGTAGCATCTTTGAGAAGTTCCGGTGTGGCCCCAGCGACGTCAGCACATGTGGACAGACGCATCTGCCAGCAAGCTTTTGCAAACCCCCGGGCGACTTCCGTCGACCTCTTGCATTATGTTCAGGACGGTTATCATATAACACCCCTTTGGGTGAGGTGATGACGTCAAAAAGACCTTCTCCTTACTGCTTCGATCGTCCTCGAAGTCGTTGCTTTTCATACAATATGTTATAAGATCTCGTTCATTATACTATCGCTTTCTTTTATGCTTCTCACTGCCTCGACCAGCCTCTACCTCGGTTTGCGTCCAAAATAAAAAAAATAAAAAAACAAGTTGTGATATTTAACGTTCATTCATAATTAAACAACTAGAACTTAAGAAAATTTTCGATGTAATGTGAAAACATACACTTTATTTAGGCATATTTAATCAGTTTAAGTTCTTCTATCAGAAAAATAATATTTTCTTGTTTTATATTCTTTGTTCACTTATGTTTGCCAACGATATTTTAATTCGTCGACAGCATTACAAAGAAGAAATTCATCCCCTATGATAATGTTCAATGTTAATTTGTCACGAATTCTCATTAACATACATGTTACATCAAAATTAATACCCATCTTTTGAAGTTCTTTAGACATTAATAAAACATTGGGCAAACAGAAAGTGAAATATCTGGTTAAACCTTTATACATACATTAAATAAGGTAATTTTGCATTGGTTGTCAATGTCATTTTATGCATTAAAAGTTGGCCAGATAATAATGTGTGCCCACATACTTCCTCTGTATTCAATGACAGCAATGAAATAATATCAGGGAAAAAACAAACAATCGAATTCATTTTCCTTTCCTGCTCGGTAGTTTCCAAACTATTCTGAGGGGCTTGGTTTACACGTTCGTCTTCTAATTCTTGCAGGGTTATTTGTTTCTTGGTTCTTTGGTAATGTTACTCTGCAATGACTGCATTATCGCCAATTTTCAATAAAATGAAATGAATTTCACGAACCTTTCATCATTATGAAGTCCTGCAGACATATCCCTCCTCCCCCCCACAATTTTCTATGCTCAATTATTTAAACATAATTGAACTAAAGAATAATTCACTATTAGAACTTTAATGCTCTTTAAATACAATGACTTTGTAGTATACAAGAGACGCGGCATTATACACAAGAGCGAGGCAGTAAGGAGAAACGTGATGTTATTTAATTTTCATACATATGTCCACCGTCTAAAAGGAGAAGAACGACGAGATTTCGTCCTGGTCTCAGGACATCTTCAAGTTATATGGCTTTGGTTTAAGGGCCCTTCATTTTTTCCTGGATATATTTGGCGGTGTACGTTGTCTGGCAAGAGTTATGGCTTTAGCATGGGAGGATGGGAGTGAAATGGGCTGTGTGGGATGGAGTCAGAAAATTGTGTAAATTGACTCTTTTTCTGACCCTTTTTATGTAATTTTGCTTCCTCTTTAATATGGCTACCTGGTTTCATGCCACTGGGTGGTCATTTGTGTAAATATGGAATACTATAGGATTATTGATATCTTTTATTCTGAATGCTTTTTATGTTCTTGTATATGTTAGGCTCAAAAAACGAAAACGCTCATTGAGCGAATAAAAAGTCCACGACGCGTTGTGGGTTCTTTAAAACATCCACAACGCGTTATTTGTGTCACGGCACTCATAAAAATAGCCATAACGCGTTGTGGCAAACTCAAAAAGACCACGACACAAAATTCGCGTCGTGGCTCTCATAATATTTGGCCACTACGCGTTGTGATGATTAAGAAAAGCCATAACGCGTTCTAAACGTTAGTATTTGCAGTGACGCGACCATACAAGTGATACAACATAGTGGTTTGTAATATGGGTAAAAAATAAAACATTTTTTGTCGTCATCATTTTTTTATCTTTAATTATTATTTAATATAAATTGGTAATAAAATTATTTACCACATACAAAAATGTAACAATTAACAAATGTAAAAATATTATTAAACAATTTTTAATCATTTACGAAAATCTGTTGTGATGCTCAAGATATTCAAACAACTAATTCACTTAAAATAATTGGAAATGTTATCAAAAACGTTTAATAAAAGTCTTTTTTTATAATTATCAAAAATATGGCAGTCACTTATTTTTACAAGAACTATTACCATAGCATTTAGAGTTACATTTTATGTTCTTTGAGCGACATTTGCATTTTTATCACTACAGTACTTTCTACAATGACACATTACAAATCCTTGTTGACTTCCAGATGATAACATAGATGCTGAACGAAGTGGTAATGTTGATGCTGAGGGTACGTCTTGAATGCTAATGGAGTTGCTCTCTGAATAGTGATATCATTTCGAGCAGACCTTCCTTGTTTCCTAATTGATAGAGACCTGATGAATTGATGTTTATAACAATAGCTAAAACGTTTCTGGGAGCTGCACGTCCTCTATCAACTTCAGGTACTCTAACTAAAACACTGGAACCAATTCCAACTGCAGGAAGTTTGGAGTTGGGTAATGAAATCATTTTATAAGCCTGTTGCTCGTGGCCTGATTTAGCACATTTTCTTTCAGCACTGATGCTGTTCTTTTTTAAACAGAGCTTGCAAGTAACGTTTGCACCAAATCCCTCATTCTCATTGCTTTCTGCACAGATAACGTGAACCTATTCATTACAATCTGAACACTTGTGGGCTCCTGAAGTCTCATTTTCACAAATAACGCAATTTTTTCTTAAAATATTTTTGTTTGTCGATTTTTGTATGATTTCAGTCATCTTTTTTCTGTAATTCTTCATTTTCATCATTATTATCATTTTCTGTAATAATCTGGTTTTGTTGATCATCATTTGTGAAGGTAGATTGCACTTCTTCTTCTTCTTCTACTTCTTCGTCTTCATCTTCAGCTTTTCCCACTTCTATGTGGGATCGCTGTTTTTGATGAGCTTTTACCATTTCTCTCTGTCCTCTGTCCACTCCCTACTGATTCCCTTTGATTTCAGATCTTCGTCCACAATATTTTGCCACCTTCTCTTGTGTCGTCCTCTTTTTCTCCTTCCCTCCACTTTCATGTTCATAGCTCTTTTGCCAGTGTAGTCCTCGTCTCTTCTCATTACATGTCCAAACCATCTCAGTCTATTTTCTTGGACTTTGTTTTCAATGTCTGTAACCTTCACTGTCCCTCGGATGCGCTCATTTCTAATCCTGTCTAATCGTGTCACTCCGCACATCCATCTCAACATTCTCATTTCTGCCACCTTCATCCTTTGTATATTGGACTGTTTTTTAGAGAGAGTGTTTCCATTCCATAGAGCAATGCAGGTCTCACCACCATCCTGTAAACTTTGTCCTTTAGACGCACAGGGATCTTCTTATCGCAGAGGACTCCAGAGACTTCTTTCCAATTTTTCCAACCTGTCTGTATTCTGCTAGTCACTTCCCTACCCGTCTCACTCCATTCATCAACTGTCGAGCCAAGGTATCTGAAGTGGTCAGTTTTCCTGATTGCTGTCTCCATCAGTTTCAGCTCCTCGCTTTTCTGGGCCTCTGTGTTGTAGGCCATATATTCTGTCTTGCTTCTGCTGATTTTCAGTCCCCTGTCTTCCAGAGCTTTCCTCCAATTCTCTACCTTTTCTTCGGCCTTTGCTCTAGATCTTGCACATAAAACTATATCATCCGCATAGAGCACGTTCCAAGGCACTTCTTCCCTGACTTTCTCTGATATGACATCTATCACTATGTTGAACAGGGAAGGGCTCAGTGCTGAGCCCTGGTGGAGACCCGCTCTCACTTCAAAGCTACTCGTTTCTCCCAGGCAGGTTCGCACTTTGGTCTTGGCTTTCCTATACATTTCTTGAATTAACTTGACATATTTCTCTGGTGCGCTTCTAACTCTGAGGCTCCTCCAAACTTCTTGCCTTGGCACTCTGACATATGCCTTTTCCATGTCAATGAAGACCAGGAGGAGTTCTTGTTGTTTCTCTCTGAACTTCTCCATCATTTGTTTCAAGCTAAAGATTACACCAATGGTTGACTTTCCTGGCATGAAATCAAACTGTTGACTCAGAGTGGTTGGGGGTGTTGACTCCCAATATTAACTTCAGCTCTCAGTCTTTTGTCCAGGATCCTCTCCAAGATCTTCATGGTGTGTGATATTAGCTTAATTCCTCTGTAGTTGTCACACATTTGGATGTCTCCTTTACCTTTGTAGATTGGGACAAGAATACTTTCTCTCCATTCGTCTGGTATCTCTTCTTCTCCAAGAGATCTCTTCTTCCTCTCCAAGGGCCTTCCAGGCTTCAGCCGGGAGTCCATCCAGTCCAACTGCTTTCCCTTCTTCATCTGCTTCAGTGCTACCTTAACCTCACTCCTTGTGATGTCTGTTATCAGTCTCTCATTTGGTATTCCATCTACTATTCTCTATGTTTAGTAGCTCCTCAAAGTACCCTTTCCATCTATCCTGTATCGCCCCAGTGTTCCTAAGGATTTCTCCATTGGCCTTAATCTGCTTGATGTGTGTGATATCTTTGGCTGTCCGGCTTCTATGTTTGGCAATGCTATATATTTTCTTCTGCCCTTCCGGTGTTTCTAAGTCATCGTACATCTCTTGACATGCTTTGGCTTTCGCTTGTGCCACTTTCTTCTTTGCCTCCTTATTCTTCATCTTAAGGTCTGCTGGGGCATGTGTTGAGTCCCACCTCTTTTTAGCCTTTTTCTTCTCCTGTACTGCTGCCTGCACCTCCTGGTTCCACCACTAACTCTCCTTGTTTTCCCAGAATTTTCCTGTTGTTTCTCCCAAGATTTTCCTGCCAACACACCTAATGGACTCTGCATTTCTATTCCACCACTCTTGTACATCCTCAAAATCCATGGAAACTTTCTGCAGGACTGCTTCCTTAAATCTGTGCCTTAAAACTGTGTCCTTTAGTTTGAACTACTTGATCTTCTTCACCTTAGCCTTAGTCTTCATTTTCTCCCTGACTGCATTTATCGAAAGTTGGAGGTCCATGAGCAATGGGCGGTGTTGCGCTGCCACGTGGTCACTAGGGATGACTTTGCAGTTCTTCACTTCCTTCAGATATTTTCTCCTGGACATAAAGTAGTCAATTTGAGTGCTATTTCCACCACTTTTGAAGGTGATCAAGTGCTCTTCTTTTTTGTTGAAGCAAGTGTTGGCCAGGGCTAAGTCGAAAGCCCCAGCGAAATCTATGATTTGTTCACCTTCTTGGTTCAAGTCTCCAAAACCATGCCCTCCATGAATTCCTTCGATGCCTGTTATTGGCTCCAACGTGTCCATTAAAGTCTCCTCCGATGATCACTCTATCTTTCTCTTCCAGTTGTCTTAGCTCTTCATCTATGGTTTTCCAGAAAGCATCCTTCATCCCATTACTTGTACCAATCTGTGGGGCATAAGCGCTTATTATATGGATTATTTCCCCTATATCCAGCTTCATCCTCAAAATCCTGTCACTTCTACGGCTTACTTCTATTACGTTTTCCTTCATCTTTCGTGAGATGATGATCCCTACTCCATTTCTGCCCTCTTTGCTTGCAGTGCTGTAGAAAATCTTGTACCCTTCTGCTAGTTCTCTTGCCTTGTCTCCCTTCCATCTTGTTTCTTGTACACACATGACATCAATCTTTCTTCTTTCCATCATGTCCACAATTTCCCTTCCTCTTCCTATCATGGTGCCCACATTGAGTGATGCAATCCTGAGTAGTAAAAGTCTTCGAGCTAGCTTCTTTAGTCGCACCCGCTCTTGATGCGATAACCCTAGCATATTTTTCACAGTCCTCGGGCGCCTAAGGAACTGCGCGTCGCCTACAGCGGGGAACGCCTTAGCATTTTCTGAGTCATGGATACCACTCATCATAAAGGCTTGGCAGGGTGTTTTACAGCCGGATGCCCTTCCTGACGCTAACCCTCCTCCTTTATCCAGGTTGTGGACTGGCCAGTCCGCCATACGGTGTCCTGGGCGGACTTCTCGTAAAACTGTTTTGCTCTGCTCAATTGAGACTTGTGTGGCGAGTGAAGTGCTACGCAGTGAAGGCAGACACATGATGCTTGGCGGAGCTTGTGAAGGAAGAAAAGTGACTTGAATCTTCGTGTCTATCTGTTCAATTCATTGTCTTGTGACGTATTGTTTATATGCCACAACAGATTTGGGATCACTGGTCCAAGTCTGTGTTTATCATCTTGTTGACCTTATTGTAATCTTATTATTTTAAGCCGTAGGCAAGCTGATGATAAATTTATTGGATTTTCTAACGAGATACACTGATTGAATCATTTCAACCCGAGTGTCCTAACAAAGTTTTCTCATTTGCTTATAACTTGTTTAATTAGTTAATTTCGACAATCGGTATTTTAGGCTAAATCCTTGCAAACGATCCTCAAAGTAGAAAAGAAAAAACAAGAACTGGAGCTAATTTTCAAAACATCAGATATTGATATTTGAAAAAATGGAATCCAGGTTGTAGAATTTTTCCTCCCATTCTTCCAAATAATATCAAATTCCCTCCTGATATTTGGAGAATCAGCTCCAGTTCTTATTATTTCTTGTGTTCATCAAACTTTTTGATGGTTGGTTGGGAGAAATTCCCGATCTGTGAACCCTACCATCTTGACACCTTCGTTGTTTTAAGACACATAGTGATTGCATGGTTGCACAGTGTCTGCAATGGCCCAATGGGTAGAGGCATCGATAGTGACACTCGTGGTTCCTGGTTCGAATCTCGGTCGCAGAATTTTTTCTTCCATTTCTTCGGTCGGTGGAGGTAGATTGCACTACTTCTTGTAATTCCTCTTCAGTTTCTATAGAAGCATATACCCCACGTGCTTCAAATGTTCCCGAACTGCCCTTTCTTTATGTAGGGAAAGCCTAACCTATGAAAGCAAGATTAATGTTCGGCCAACCACTAAAATAAACCATGTGCTGAAATAAATTACATGAAATCAGTTTTACACAGTGGCAAAGTTCTCAAATATGTTTACTTTATTTTTATATTCCCAAAGGTAAAGGTACGCTTAGGTTACACCATTTGCTCAAAGTGTTCACTGTTCACGCTAGTCGGTGCTCAAACACACTGCAGGCATTGATTAGGATTGCCTAAGGAATATTTGCCGTCACCTGCCTAATTCCTTCCTTCAGTTCGTTAATGCTTGCAGGGCGTGTCTCGAAGACCCGTGCTTAACATACCCCCATAAGAAAAAGTCAAGCGGGGAAAGATCCGGGGATCGAGGCAGCCACTCAATGCTCCTCCTTCTGCCAATTCAGTGGTCAGGGAATACTTCGTCCAGAGATGGCGTAATGGGGAGGAGCCCCATCCTATTGAAACCAGATGTCATTTTCGTCTGCTGCCTCGGTAACAGCTGGACCAACATCATCTTCTAACAGTTGAAAGTATTTGGAGCCATTCAGTGTTCCGTCAATGATGGAGAAGGGGTCTATAAGATTAGTGCCCATAATGCCTGCCCAGACGTTACTTTCTGAGGATTCTGGGTGTGGCCTTCACCATCCAATGTAGATTGCAGTCGGACCAGTAACGGAAGTTGTGATCATTTACCTCCCCATGCAAAGTGAACGTGCATTCGTTGGTGAAGCAAATGTGACGGGATAGCGCAGCATCTGTATGGCATCTATTCATCATTATATCGAAAACTGCACTCGACGATCCTCATCACCGTCTGTCATTTCTTAATGAAATTGCATGTTGAACGGGTGGAACTTCAAACCATGCAAGACGCACCACATAGATGAGTGGCTGATTCAAAGGGCGTGTGCAATGGCACACGTCGATTGTATTCCACAAGCCCCAATTTTTGCTACAACGGCCGCCGTTTGTTGCGAACCTATCCCTTTACGTGGTCGAACTTACCGATGTCTGTCCGAAGCACTTCCTGTCTCTCGAAATCGTTTCATCAGGGTCGAAAGCGTACTTGTTGAAGACTTCGGGCGGTCAGGATGTCAGTATGAAATTCATCGGCGGCATTGTGCAGCGTCAAGTCCCCTCTCGCGCAAAAGAGAACCATCTCTGCTCGTTCTTGCATACTATAATTCATTTGTTTATTTTCACGCAATCAACGCTTTTTTAAACTGTTACTGTACCGGTACAAGCTTAATAACGTATACCGTAGGTTTTATAAATAAAACTTCTAGTAATTTTTACTTAAACCTTTTATTTCACTCTCATGTTCGCCTATTTGCAGTTATGTAAAATAAATAGTGGGACTCGTAAAGACTGGCAGCATCCATTATTTGAAAAAAAGAGGTTGAATATCAGTGGCTCCTGTCTACCAGCCCTTCAGCATATGTGCACAACAGTCAGTATTTTATGCAGGGAAAGTGATCTCCTGCGTTCGGGAACTTTTGAAACTTACGGTATATCACTAGTAATAGACGAATCTGCAAGTCCATTTTTTGTGGTGTCATTTGTAAGGTGTCATTGTAAAAAGTACTGTATTGATAAAATATGCAAATGTCGCTCAAAGAACATAATGTTACTCTAAATATCATGGTAATATAAATGACTGCTATATTTTTGATAATTATAAAAAAAAGATTTTTAATAAACGTTTGTAATAAAATTTCCAATTATTTTAAATGAATTAGTTGTTTGAATATCTTGAGCATCACAGCACATTTTCGTAAATGATTAAAAATTGTTGAAAAATAGTGTTATATTTGTTAATTGTTATAATTTTTTATGTGGTAAATAATTTTATTACCAATTTATATAACATAATAATTAAAGATAAAAAAATGATAACGACAAAAAATGTGTTTTTTTTACCCATATTACAAACCACTCTGTTGTATTACCTGTATGGTCACTGCAACAACTAACGTTTAGAACGCGTTATGGCTTTTCTTAATCATCACAACGCGTAGTGGCTAAATATTTTGAGAGCCACGACGCGAATTTTGTGTCGTGGTCTTTTTGAGCTTGCCACAACGTGTTGTAAAGGACCCACAACGCGTCATGGATGTTTTATTTGCCCAATGAGCGTTTTCGTTCTTTGAGCCTAACATATACATGTTTGTAGTTGTCTTTTTGTCTGACCTGTTTGTTACATTGTAAATAAGTTTTGAGTGTTTTTTCTGGGACTGGAGGTGATGCATTTAATTTGACTAGGCTGTTGAAAAGAAAGTTAGGGCTGCAAAATACTGGTTGGACTTCAGCATCATTGAAGAATTTTTTAAGGTCACGATTCTGTTTAT
The DNA here is from genome assembly GCA_023313115.1 of Rhysida immarginata. Taxonomy (NCBI): domain Eukaryota; kingdom Metazoa; phylum Arthropoda; class Chilopoda; order Scolopendromorpha; family Scolopendridae; genus Rhysida; species Rhysida immarginata. The sequence goes on along the minus strand of JAHWFO010081521.1, from coordinate 176,111 downwards.
GGTGGTATTGAAAAGAGAATCTAATTTTTTCTTGTTCTTTATAGTTTTCATTATTTTCAACAGGATTCATGTTATTCCTATTTTGATTAAGGAGATATCCATTAATGCATTTTGTCACTACTTGTTTTGGATAACCGTTGTTTTCCAATTTTAACCAAAGCTCGCCTGTTTGTTTTTGAATATTGATTGGAGAGCAGAGGTTGCATATGCGAGACAGATGATTTTTAATGATGTTCATTTTGTGGTGGTAAGATTGATAAGAGTTAAGTTGATGGTTATGGTACCTTGTGTAGGTATTTTCGTATAAAACAAATTTCATCCTGTTATTATGGAGAGTGGTTCTAAGATATAGGAAATGAGTAAATCCTGTTATGGTGAAATGGAAAGAGGAATGAGATAGCAAATAATATACGATGTTTTCAATTTCACAGTCTTTTGTGACTATTAAAATGTCATCTAAGGCGCAATGTTCACTAAACTATCACCATCAGAACGCAATTTCTTTATGACCTCACTTGGAGCGAGTGATCGGGAGGTCACCTGAGGTGGCATCATGCCAACAGAAGTAAAAAAGCCATCAGGGTTCCTGCTGTCTCACCCCCATGGAAAGAAATCGTTCCGGCTGCAAAGAAGAGCGAATGAGCTCCACAATTCGCTAAGAAGCAATTCGGGAAAAAAACATTGAAATAAGAAATCAACATTAGAAAAATCAGAGAGAATGATTTTTCCATAGAAGAAATAAAAAGCAAAGAGCTGCTGAATTTGCTACAAAACATCGGTAGTTAATTAATCCTTTCATCTTTGGGAGTGTTTTTAGTGCCTGGACTGTGAATGCTTTTTTTTTAGTGGTAGAAACTTTATTTGTGACTTTATTTGCTGGTGTTGGTATCTCTCCCTCCTGGTGACCCCTCCGGACCATACACCATCAGTGATCTTATGAAGGGATTATATGCTGTAACTGCCATACCTCCTGTATTGCTGTCTGGTGATCCTGCTGTTTGTCTTGCAGCACCGTTCCTCGATTGAGTCAAGAATGTTGTGCAGACAGAAGAATGTTGTTGAATGCATCGTTGATGTTGAGTGTGTAAAAGTTGGTGCTCTAGCCATCTTACTGTTCAGGTCAGGGGGATTTTGCCCCTCCTGTCTGAAAGTTATATTCATCGTTTCATGTCGAATTATGGGGCAGTGCTCGATTTCGTTTGACCAGAGCACCCTGACACCCTCCCCCGTCTTCAGACAGGATATATTCTCTTCGACATGAGATCGGAACACGAGATTCCAGAATTTACTGTAATGCATGGGAGAACGGGTCCTCGTGTATTACAAGGGAATGAGGCAGTGGTGCTGGTACTGTAAAAAGTCGACCCATATTCGGAGAGACTGCCCTTTTCTGAAAAAATGTGAGATGTGCTGATATATAGTGGGAAAAAACCTTTGCTCCCCAGAGAGGGTGTTCAACTCATCAGCAGCACATGTATTATCACCTCAGGACTTGTCTGTGCCCTAGTCAAGGATGATGACTCCGACAACTAGACCTTCAGAGCCAAGAAATGCTTATTCCTCTGCCTCGTGGAATGACTGTGGATGTGTCACCTTCTCTTCCTCTTCCTCGTGTGCCGCCTCCTCCTTCACCTCCAGAGGTGTTACAAGACATCCCCTTACCACAGCTTACCAGAGACAAACTGGTATTGGATGAGGTGAGCCCTGTGGAGGAAGACGTAGATGCCATAGGGCTCCATGTTACATTTGCAGGTGAGGATTTTCCTACTCTTCCTCCGCCTTTGCATTCGTCTTCACAGCCATTGAAAATTGTTTGCACACCTCCTCCAACTTCGGTGTCATCATCGGTTCCTGCACTGGCCAACTGAAACCCTCAGTAACATCATTGTAGCGTAATGAGCTAGCGAGGGCCAAGCGCCACACAAAAAAAAACCCACACAGTACTGCAGCATCATCTCTTCCTATTGAGTCCGCTCTCTGATCCGGAAGTCTTCTGAGCCTCGTTCTTCAGCAATGAAACTCTAGTCTCAGTTGGACCAAGGTCGGCCTCTACCACTTAAATCTTCAGAGTGAATGTCATCTCCGTGCAATCCCTTGGTTCCTCTTTTAAGCAATCGGTATTGTCAACGTTTATTGCTCTGTACAGGGTGGACATTCTCTAACTCCAGGAGGAAAGTTAGTGCCTTCACAATAGTGCTACGATCTTCCTGGCCTTCACAGCCAGCATCCTAGTGGACAATTTTTCTTCAACTCTTCTTCCCCGCTACCATTATTTTCAACCCATCTAAGGGTCGAAATGTATGTTGTACTGCGAGTGCAGAGCAATTTCGTTAGATATCTCAACATCTGGTGCCAATTTTCGATTGCTTAATGTGCATGCTCCTTGTGATTCAGCAGAGAAATATACATTTTTTATTGACTTTGACATTTTTCTATGTTCCTCCTTGCCTGTAGTGTTTGCTGATGACTTTAACTGCCATCCAGATAATAATAACATCTTTTTGTCTGGACATGTGCATCGTTTATGTCAGCAAAACGCGTTATTTGATCTTTGGACACTATCTCCACGAAGGAATCATTCTGGGTCCACTACTGTGTCATCAAGATTAGATCTTTTTTTGATCGATAATGTTTTTGCTGGCTCACCTGGTTCAATGGAGGTTTTTCCATGCTCATTCTCCGACCAAAATGCCATCATGTGGACGTGGAACTCTGGCATCAGAGGTTCCAGCATTAGCTACAGACAGACAACAAGAACTCGTTGATGAACGTTTCTCTGCTCGATGACGAGGAATACTGGGGATTGTTCATTTAGTTTGCGGGAAGAACCTCCACAAAGTGACTGCGACTCTTCTTTAAGGCTAGTGCTCAAGATCAGTCATTCAAAATTTTTGAAAATTTCCCAGATTATTCTTCTTGTACGGCAACACAAATGTTTCGTACCATGTCTGGTGAGAACAGTATAATTTTTCTAACGTTTTCTACTCAGTGGCGTAACTAGAGGTTTCTTCAGGAGGATTGGAATGGATGCTGCTAGACGTTATTGCTGTCAACTTCTCATACTTCGAGAGATCTTACAACTCCTTTGCAATTCCAGCCCTAAGGGGGAGTTTGCTGCAGATATTCGACAGGTGAAGAGAGAGATCAATGCTCTGATGAATAGCAAGGCGGCCGATGCAGTGCTCAGAGTCAAACTCATATGAGCTGCTGATGTCCAGAATATGTCATCGACAGCATTCGCAGAGGAGAGGCAGCGAGCCAACAACAGGCAATGTCATCACCTGGTGGTGGAAGGTAGGGACGTGAATGCTGATTTCGACATCCTATCAGCCATTCACTTCCACTTTTCTTCCTTCTTCAGCCATCCAAATCTCCCATGGGAGACCACAAAGAGCTGGATAGTGTCACTACGATCTTTCTCTGAAGATTCTGATGCTTTTATTACCCGTCCTTTCACCAAAAACGAAGTCAAGAAGTTTCTTTTGGCGGATATTCGTCTGCAGTCTAGCCCGGGCCTGGACGGCTTTCCGTACTCTTTTTACATCGTGACATGGAAATTTCTAGGGCTTTTCTTAGTGCAAGTGCTCAAGTCCATCATTTTCGATCCTTCCTCCATTATGCCAAAATTTACCAAGGGAAAGATCATCTTCTTCCCCAAGATCCCAGATCCAGTGAAGGTTGCCCAGTGGAGGCCGATAACCTTATTTAATACGGATTATAAGGTCTTCACTGGTGTCTTCCAACAAAGACTTAAGCTTTTTACTGACGAATTCTTCGATCTAGGTTAGTCCTGCTCCATTCCATCTTGCAAGATGACAGACAATTTGATAATCATCTGGTCTGTTATGGAGGAAGCCTGTGTTGGTCAACAAACTCTTGCTGTGTTGAGTCTTGACCAGGAAAAGGCCTTTGAGAAAGTGAATCATGCATACTTTTGGAAATGTTTCGTCACCTTCGTCTTCGGGCTTTTGCTGCGATTATCTCCGCACTGTATGCTTCAGCCACAGTAGGTGTGGTGATCAATGCTTCCATCTAATGTACCTTCGAACACTCAAAGGGTGTCAGGCAGGGTTGCCCTCTGTCCCTCCTCCTGTACATTTTTACCTGGATCCATTGCTTCAATATCTGAATCGCCACCCAGATGTCTTAGGATATGATCTGCCAGCAGCATCGATCAACATCAGAACGCTGCTTATGCCGATGACGTGTGCGTCTGACTCATATTCCCTGTACATTTATAAAAAAAAACTTTTGACCTCTTTAGTGCTTCAACTGGGAGTTCCATCAACCTCGTCAAGTTCTAAAGGTATTGCTATTGGCAAATAGACTTTGGACTATCTTAAAACATTCTCAATAACTTAGTGTGGGCAAGTGACAGTGTTAGACTATGCATTTTCTTTTTGACCGATTATGGACTCTAGTCACTGGCAAACAAGTAAATACGAAATGTACGAGGATCAGTAAAATAAAAACCGGAAATATTTTTTACAGCTCCTTTATTACAGAGGGTTGGAAAAGTACACTATTTTTCAATGTAGTCCCCTGCTTTTCGATGCACTTCCGCCACCGAGTCAGTCATGGATATGTCAGCAAAAAAAAAAAACTTTTGGCGGCATATGCAGCCACTCATGCACTGCCTGTTTCACCTCCGTGTTGGTCGCGAACTTGTGGCCACGTGAGGAGTCCTTTAGTGAGCCAAAGATGTGGAAGTCGGAGGGCGTGATTTCGGGAGAGTAAGAAGGATGGATGAGGCACTTCAGACGCAAGTCCTGGATAGTCGCCACGGTCGCACGAGCTGTATGAGGTCGCGCGTTGTCATGCTGGATGAGAACGCCTGTTGAGAGAAGTCCGTGGCACTTGGTGCATATAGCAGGTTTCAGACAGTCACGCACCAATCCACTATAGGTGGCACTGGTCACAGTGTAGCCCTTATCCATGCAATGTTCCGCTATGGAACCCATTTTCAAGGTCAGCATCACTTTTCTTGTAGATGGCTGGCTGCGGAACTTTTTCGGCTTTCGTGATGCCGAGTGGCGCCATTCCTTACTGGAGCGCTTGGTCTGTGGTTAGTAGTGTTGGACCTAGGACTATTTCCAGTCACAATCCGCTCCAAAAAGGTATCACCTTCAAGTTCGTAGCGGCACAGCAGCTCCCGGCAGGCATCGACTCGCCTCTCTTTCATTTCGGGTGTCAGTTGAAGAGGGACCCATCTTGCAGCAACTTTCCGGTATTTCAGCTCATCATGTACAACATGCTGAGCAGAGCCGTGACTGACATATAATGCCATTGCAATGTCATCGATGGTGAACCGTCTATCCTGCAGAATCATCTCCTCCGCCGCTGCAATCGCTCGGCTGTCAGAAGACGATATGCCTGGCCTGGCCTCGGCGCGTCCGCCAAACTTGTTGTGCCGTCGTTGAATTTCTTACACCATTCGTGCACTTGAGTCTGTGATAGACATGCAGCACCATACTGTGCCAACATGCGTCGATGGATTTCTTTTGGTTTCGTGCCTTCACTGTGTAGGAAACAGATCACATCATGTTGCTCTGCTTTAGTGCATTCCAACAGAGGGGCCGCCATATTGGAAATGCCCGTATGGCGCGGCTAGATCACGCGGGGACGCGGGACCAACACCAGTTGATAGCGAGAGAGTCCACGCACATGCGTACCGAGCCTGATTGCAATGGGAGCAGTTTTCGATTTTCGACAGCAGTTTTCCGGATTACATTTGACGCAGCCTCGTATTAACTGCCTTGATCGGAACTTTCGTTTTTTTATCTCGATGTTGGACAAGGTGATGTTTTATTAAGGCACATTTTATCACGTCTATCTGCTTAGTGTCTATTCACCTTACCATTTTCCCAAGATCTCCGGAGAGTGCGTAGTGCGATTGTGGATTGCGTATGGGGAAGCAACAACAAGTGTCATCCACTGCGATCAGCTTATCTTTATACACCATTTGAGAGAAGAGGGCCTGGTTTGCCAGATCAACGATCTTATTTCTTCTCCCTCCTCCCATTTGGGGGAAGTTTGTGTTTATGTATCTGCACTTCTTTTTTAACGTGAATAGGCTATCGTTACCTCTTTCGTTGCCAGTGATTATGATTTCTCACCATCCGGACTTCTACAGGACTTTCCAACTTCAGATAGTGACTTTTATTCCTGCGTTATGTCAGATGAACCCCTAAGACTGGGGCTATCTGCGATTTTCTTGTTTCTTCCAGCAGACCATTAGATTATCGATGGGCAGCTATTTTGAATTGGAGGTTGTTGCACTACGATTGCGCACTCCCCAGCGTTTACATCAGTGGAAGGTGGTTGGGTCTTCTAGATGTCTTATTTGCTGCGTACTTGAGACCGTTTCGCATGTTTTTATGAGTGCTCATTCGCTCAGTTTATCTAGGATCGTTTCAAGCTGTACTACAAGTTGATTAATTTTTCTTATCAATCTGTACCATTTCTGCTGGACGATTCCATTGTCGAACCATATAAAAAGGACTTGGCCGTACCAATTTTGTTCTTCAACAGTAGGTGTGGTGTGCCTGTGTTGAAAGATCTTTGGGAAATGGTCCATTACCTTCCATGGTATCAGGTCCTTTCTCCACCTAGAATGGAAATGGCTGGGTCCTTTAATCTTTAAACGTGTTTATTCATTGCTCGATCGTTGGAGGAGACCGCGCTTTACTCTTCACCTTCCGGACCGAGTTTTAGTGGTTCGTTCGTTAGCGAATGGGCCTCATTTTTGAGGCGTTTATGTAAGTTGTTGCAGCCCCTTAAAAAGCTGCCAGAATCTTTCTCGCATGTGCGCCTAGGTTGCTGATATTCGTGACCGATGTTTAGATGCCTGCTGAGCCAACACCATCAGCCTCAGCTCTAACAGCGACTGCTCTAGCCAGGCAAATAGAAACGACACAATGAATCTTGTATTACGAAGCAGTGCGGTGAGAAGCCTTCTTTAATTGCTCTTAATATTAGCAAACTGGGTTGCCGAGGGGCATACAATTATGAGGGAAGGAGCACAACATTAAGAAGGTAGACGCTACATGTTAGTTTCATCGTAATGGTCACTCATCGCAGCTGTTCATGCCATAACCCAAGGAACGTTTGATGACGAATCCAGCAAACGGTGCACCTGTATCCTATCATTATCCTCAACGTAGTTCCAGGGAAGGCTCACCTGGTTTAGATGTTGGTGCCCCAACTCTTGATATTTGGGAATGTAGAAATAGACTAACTGATAATACTACTTTGCCCTCCATATCTTATGATTATAGCTTCCTAACTGATATAAACAATTTGAGCTTTAAAAATGACAATGAACGAGAGGTACCGAGGAATCATTTTAGAAATCCATTACGTCTGAATGAGGGAGGCTCACTTATATCACATCATAACTCACTCGAAGTTTCAGCACAGCGGGAAACGTTCAGAAAAAAATTCATCGTAGTTTCTTCATTCATAACCATTTCCCGGTGGGAACAGAAGAGCCACGTAGGACCAGTAATATATCACCTTTAGCTGGCAGCATCAACAAGGCCCTACTGGCTTACCACGGCGTGTGATATCTACTTTATTCGTTACATTAGACATTTAATGTTAACTAGCTTCATTTGTGCTGATGATTGGAATTTCTATAATTTGTGTCCATTGCAGTTCACACTCACGTTGCCGTCGTCTTATATTACATACGCACTAGGCGAAAGAAACTAGTTGTTTTCCAAAAATCTACTTCTATCCTTATAGTACGGACACAAAAACATGCTTAAAACTAAGCTAAAGAATAAATTAAAAACTGACCTTACAAATCTGTGGATGCTAAAATACATAAGAGAGAGAAAGGAGACTCCACTTGTCCACAAGAACATTTTAATACACCATATATGTATACATTTCGGTCACAATGTGGCCTTCTTCAGTATGACTCAGGTTACACAAGTTCAGATACAAGTATATATAAAGAGGAGGGACCAATCAGAATGCAGGGCATCATGTTTGGTTTACAAAAAGGGGTAATTCAGGATTGGAGAGGGCCAAGTGCCCAATGACAAAATACACTTATGAAACAAAAAAATTCAGAAGTAAAAAAGTAAAAAGTACAGAAGTAAAAAAAACTTAGGAACAAAAAAAGATACTATAAGTGGAGTGGCTCTTATATCAGGAGTGTGAAATAAGTAAGAACATTTCAGCTTGGTTAAAGTTTTGAAACAAGTGAAGCCCACTGTGACAGGTCAAGTGGTCCTCTTTCATGGTTTAATAAAATATCTGGCGGTACTTTAGCTATTTCAAGAGATTCTAAGAAGTTAAGCTTTTTACGTTCGTCAACACAATGTAGTATCCGAAAATTATCTAATTTCCCAATGTGCCCCGTGGATAAAATATGCTCAGCGAATGCTGATTTTTCGGGCTTGTAATTTTTGATATAGCTAAAGTGTTCTTTAATGCGGGTACAGATCCTTCTTCTGCTCTGGCCTATGTAAGGTATATCCCCCTGTTAGATAAAATCATTAATAATGCCAAATTTCACTACCTAAACCTATGTATTGAAAAGTCATATAGTTCCCTAGCTAATGCTGAATTAGAAGCATATAATATCTATCTACTCTTAAGCCAAAAGTTACACCCTATTGTTTTTGACGCTTTCCTTAGGAAAGTGCAATCTGTCAACAGCCATAAAGCATATTATAAAACCCGAAATATTAAACAGAAACTTGAACGGATAAATCCTCCGATCTCTAAAAAACCTCCTAACTCTATCCAGACGGTTTCCAACACACAGTATAAAGTTGTCATCAACAAGTCTAACATTAGTTTCTCAAATAAAGAATTAGAGACGCTTAACAAAGGCCTTAGATTCTCAATTCCCAACTTTAAAGAAGACCTAGTAACCCACTTAAGCACGTTAAGTGAAGGCTCCCATTACCTTAATAAAAAACAACAAGCTGAGTTCCAAACCGTATGCCGTAACCAGATTCATAAAATTCTAGAAAAAAGAGGTCATCACAAAAATGAGCAATTGTATAGAGAAACAAGAAATATCATTAAGAAACTTAAAGCCAAAAATTGCTATTATTTAAAAGATGACAAGAGCAACCATCTTGTCATCTTAAATAAATCCACCTATGTAGAAGGCGTGGAAGAATTCATCGCACAAGGACCATACAATAAAATCGACCAAAACCCTCTGGATTCCCTTGTTAAGAGGACTAAAGAAAGCATCGCAAACTGTAAGTCAATCTTCAAAAATAAATTTACTCATAATCTAATTCCCAGTAATCCTCGCTTGCCAAGGTTATACTGTTTGCCTAAGACGCATAAAACTGGCAATGCCATGAGGCCGATAATCGATAAAACTGGTTCCCCAACGAGTATTATTTTTTTTGTATTGTATTGTATTGTAGCAACAAGCATCTCTCAACCACGAACTCTATATAAGAGAACATGGAGAAAAGAAATTGCTCCCCAACGGGCAAAGCCCAAAACGGGGTTAATTTATGGGTTAGATAAAAATGTCGGCAAGATTGAAAACGTTAGTTGAAAAATCGTAATCATTATATAGCTGTACTAATTTCATTGCTGGATCAATCCATCCGGCTTGAGAAGAATAAGAACGAACAGATAATTTTAATCTATTTCCCCTAATAACTCTAGAACAACGAAGTCCTATTGAAGATAAAAAATTTGATGAATCAACACGACCATTAAGAATATTTGCAAGAAAATTGATCATATAACAGGTTGCTAATCTATCGAGTGACCAAAAAGCGAATTGATCCCTCACTATACCATCAGAACTACCAAATTCTTTTTCGCAATACTTAAACAATGCATCATGAAACTTCATTAATTTTAAAAATTTTCTATTAGTAAAGCCTGGAAACCAAATAGGAAAACCATAAAGAATTTTAGGCAAAACAACACTTAAATAAATAGAACAGATAATACCAGGTTGACGATAAAAAAAAAGCAAGACGCCTGAGACAACCCACTCGCCTAGCCACTTCTAAATTTAAACAATCAATATGGGTATTAAATGTACCATTTGAATCATACCAGACACCAAGATCTCTGATAGTAGAATCAACAGGAATTAAAGTATTTCCAACATAATATTTAAAACTTATTTTCATTGTCTTACGAGAGAAACTAATAATTTTTGATTTATTTATATTAATCTTTAAACCATTATCGGAATACCAATTATTAACCTGAATAATTTTGGTCTGAAGAGTCAATGCATCAACAGATGATGAAATTCTATTAAAGATTTTTAAATCGTCAGCGAACATAAGAGCTGAAACCGGACCCTCAGCAAACAAACAGTTTAAATCGCAAATAAAAAGATTAAATAGCAATGGGCCTAAAGGAGAACCCTGAGGTATACCACTCATAATCGAACCAAAGCAACAATTGCCTATAGCATTAGTAATAAAAAAACGTCTGTTCTGCAACATAGAATGAAGCCATTTAATGGTTAGATGATGAATACCTAAATAATGTAACTTTGTCAATAACAAAGAATGATTTACAGAATCAAATGCTTTGGCAATGTCGAGATAACAAACATCCAATTGACTCCTTTCATCTAAAGCAATCGCAATTTCAGATGAAATGCGATGCAAATTCGTAATGGTGGACCTACCGGGAGTAAACCCATGTTGATTGTCAATCTGCAGACTCAGATATTTTCTCCTGAGTTCTTTAAAAACAAATGACTCTATGATTTTAACAGGAAAAGGCAACACTGAAATCGGGCGAAAATTATCAGGACTATTTGGATTTTTAACCTTAGGCAACGGAACAACTTTAAAAGTTTTCCAAGCTGCCGGATAAACTCCTTTCTGCAAAGATAAATTAAAAATCATCGCTAACGGTACAGCTAACACCTCCAGACAGCCCTTAAAAACAAAGTCAGGGAGTTTACCTAATGTTATAGAGCTACTAGCTTTAATAGTTTTGCCAAGATTTAATACTTGAGACGCTGAAATTAAATTAGCCTCATGATTATAACAAGAATTGCTGCCAAGTTTAATTAAATAGTCCAAAGCTACCTGGGTTAAACTAAATTCTCTATTGTTATTAAAAGATTGCTCAAAATGAGACTTTAAAGCCTCCAAGTTATTCAAATCTAGTAAAAAATTACTAGAAGTAGTTGAACTACTCTTGCCCAATAATTTATTAGTAATATTCCAAAACTTTTTCGGATCATTAATCATATCCTCAGATAACTTTTTAAAATAAGAATTATAATCCTGACAATATTGATGTTTAAAAAGTCTCCTAAAATTTTTAAATTGCACATAATAATTAATATCTTTTGTTTTTTTAAATAATTTATGGAACTTCTTCTTTAATCTCCAATAATTTCGTGTCGGAGAGGAAACCCACACAGGAAAAGTTGTACGAGATTGGTAATTATCCTTTTTTAATGGAACAAAATGTCTAAAGGCATTATAAATAAGATTAAAAAAATCATTCCAACAAGAATCAACATCCGTATAATTAGCAAAATCATCCCACTGATAACTCTCCAAAAATTTATAAAAACCATAAAAATCAGCCTTAGCATAATCAAAACCCGTACTAATCTTCTTGAGGTCAACAGGACCAATATTAATAACAATATGTAATGAAGGATGAAAAACATCTTCTTTCACCAAACAATTAGAAGCATTCACTACTTCAATTACATTATTGGAAAAAACTTTATCAAGAGAACTGCCAAATTTATTATAAATATTATTATAATCATTTAATTGATGTTCTGCGAGAAAAAGTTCCATAAAACTTAAACGCTCTTTTGAATAATAAGAGGATACCTTGCTGTATTGATTGTGATAATTAAAGTCACCGAGAAGTAAGTTAACTCCAATCGGTAAGCCATGCATAAAATTGCCTAAGTCAGTAAATACCTGTTCAAATTCTACCGTACGAACATTAGGGGGGACATAACACAAAAATACAAAAAGATCAACACACCGTCCCAACATACGATTAAATTTCTTTGTGGGAACTCTCACCCCAACGATATCGATTGAAAAGGTATTAAAAGGTATATAAATACGTTCAGAATATAAATTAGTTGGCACTGCTATTAAAACTCCTCCTCCTCTCCTCCCATCTAATCTATCAGTCCGATAAATTGTGAAACAATCAAAAAATAGACTGTAATCAGAAATTGTAGAGTTTAACCAGGTTTCTGAAAGACATAAAATATGAGAATTGAATTTATAGATACTCGTTGCTAAACCATCCAACTTGGTGCGCAAACCCCTAACATTCTGATAAAAAATATTAAGTTTCATTATTATTATTCTTTACTGAATTCTCCTCCTGGAAAACCTTCAATTGATCATCATTCAGTTTACCGAAAAACTGCTTCACTAAAATACCCTGTGGCCATTTAACAGAATCCAAAAAATTATCCAACTCAGCATTTTCAATAGCTACATAAAACGAATTATAATTATCAAATTTAGTTTTTAATTGAAAACAATCAATATCAGTCATGATAGAAAAATGAAGTTTCAAAAACTCTTTAATATCCTCAACAGATGTCTCGGTCGAAAGACGTGACAAGAATAATTTTATTACCTGTGATCCCTTAGGACGACTAACAACTTTTAATTTTAAATCAGTATAATTGTTATTATTGCCTATTACTCCCTTAAAAGTCCTTTGTGCCCTTACCTTCTCATTCATCGCATTACTTTTCCTTTGTAAATTAGCCATGCCTCCATTACTAATAGAATTTGCAAGCACGTTTGAAAAAGAATTTGAATTTATTATACTATTATCACCTTGAGTTGCTACATTCGTAAACTCATTTAAACTTACTCTATTGAGCCCTGAATTGACAACGGGAGAACAAGAAACCTTAGCCTTAGAATTCATTTCAGTAGCATATATAAAATTTAACATAGCATCGCCTGTCTTACCATAACCCTCAACTAAACTTTTTAAATTATCGAGGCAGGATGCAATACGCTGCAATAACTGCACAAACCTTTGCATATTTTGCTCAAAAGTGTTTAAACTCGACTGCAATTCTTTTAATACACTCATAACACTAATTTTACTCAAATTATTAGAATCAAACCGTTCAGACTTATCTTTAGGCCTCTCTTCCTCGGAAGTAATAGAAGAAGACTCATCAGCTGAATCGCCGGCTTCATTGCTCGCGTCACCCTGCCTTCTACAATTTCCACAACGCCAGATATTCAATTTATCAAAAACTTGCGGCTATCCTTAATCATAAATTTTAAGATTTGAAACTTTGTGGCCAAAACTTCTCTATTAAGAACAGTTTAGAACTCACCAGTAAACTACAGCCTATCTCCATCCCTGACAACCACATCCTCGTTTCATTTGATGTAGTATCGATGTTTCCCAGCATACCAATTAAAGAAACCCTTAGCATCTTAGAAGATTGCCTGGATGAAAATGACTTACCCCTTGCCCATGTTAGAGACTTGATGATCCTTTGTAGATTATGCTGCTTTAATAATTTATTTCAATTTAATAATAATTTTTACAAAATGGAGAAGGGAACCCCAGTGGGCAGCAGCATAAGTCCCTTCCTTGCTAACCTTTTCCTCAATCATTTAGAAAATTTGGCAATGTCCACTCTACCTTATTTCCCCAAAACCTGGTATAGATATGTGGACGACATTTTTGCCATAGTCGATATACAAAAACTAGATTTGCTTGTGGAAGGTCTCAACAAGTTATCCCCCTCCATTACCTTCACTGTTGAGAAAGAGAAAGATAGAGCGTTACCATTCTTGGACTTAGTTATACTGAGAGATGAAGGGAAACTCAAATTTGATATCTATAGGAAACCTAACTACGTCCCTGCGTATATCAATGCCAAATCCAACCATAGCTTTAGCCACAAACTATCAGCCTTCAACCATATGATCAATAGAATGATGAACACTCCATTGGTACAAGATAAAAAACAAGAGGAGATCCGCCGGATTAAAGAGGCAGCCATCTTCAATGAATACCAAGAAATTTTGATTGACAAATTGGTTAAAAAACACGCTCTCAAAAAGAAGTTAAAGGACATTACGACGCTACAGAATAACCAAGAGAAAGGAAAATTCATAGGTCTTCCCTACAATCGAAAATTAACTGGCGGCTTAGAGAAGATATGTAAGGTATATGGCCTCAACGTAACGTATAAGAGTAGCCATAGCCTTAAACACCTACTAGGCAGCACGAAAGATAGAATTGGTAAAGTAGATAAGTCGAGAATATATGAAATTAATTGTTCCTCGTGTGACTGTAAATACATAGGCCAGAGCAGAAGAAGGATCTGTACCCGCATTAAAGAACACTTTAGCTATATCAAAAATTACAAGCCCGAAAAATCAGCATTCGCTGAGCATATTTTATCCACGGGGCACATTGGGAAATTAGATAATTTTCGGATACTACATTGTGTTGACGAACGTAAAAAGCTTAACTTCTTAGAATCTCTTGAAATAGCTAAAGTACCGCCAGATATTTTATTAAACCATGAAAGAGGACCACTTGACCTGTCACAGTGGGCTTCACTTGCTTCAAAACTTTAACCAAGCTGAAATGTTCTTACTTATTTCACACTCCTGATATAAGAGCCACTCCACTTATAGTATCTTTTTTTGTTCCTAAGTTTTTTTTACTTCTGTAATTTTTACTTTTTTACTTCTGAATTTTTTTGTTTCATAAGTGTATTTTGTCATTGGGCACTTGGCCCTCTCCAATCCTGAATTACCCCTTTTTTGTAAACCAAACATGATGCCCTGCATTCTGATTGGTCCCTCCTCTTTATATATACTTGTATCTGAACTTGTGTAACCTTGTATAGAACCAAGGGGGGGGGGGAGTAACCTCGTAGCTAGGTGTGTGCTAAAGAAGCCGTCCTAAGAAGGACGCACCTAGCTCTAAGAAAAAAAAGAACAAGTCAGGTTTGCGAGAAAATTAATTCTACGCCAGGGACCCGCTCGTGAATGATTAGAATAATAATAGATGATATGAGAAAATGTCCTTAGTTAGGTTTGCGAGGAAATTAATCCCAACGCCAGGGACCCAGAAGGATAATGAGCGTCTTGATGTACTGGTTTACGGGAATATTAATTCCAACGCCAGGGACCAGCACATAAGACGTAACAGAAGGTGAATATCGCCCTGAAAAGGGCGCACCGTGAAATGAAAATAATGAAATGATACCTGAAAAGAGAGTAGAGTGATACCTTGAAGAGCTAATCCGTTTTGATCGTCCTGATCGTCCTCAGCCTAGGTTCCGTCCTCCTGATATATCGATGCCCCTGATATAATCAACAGACGAGGTATACGGGCATTTGAGTGTGACGGGCATTTATATATGATGGCTTCTTCTAAATTAACCAAGCTGAAGTCGGCTAAAGAGCATTTGCTAGTGGCGGATGGTAAAACTGTGTCCTGCGAAAAAGCCTACCGGGATGCCTGCTTGGATGCTAGGTTTGCTGCTTTTGACCTAGTGTTCAACGAAATGTTAGAAGCCCTCTGGGATGAAATAAACGCTAAGTATAGTGCACTGGAGGAAAAAGTCGAATCCCTACACAAAAGTTTTGAGGAGAAGTTCGAAGGTATCAATAAGGAAATTAAGGACTCTCGTAGAGATGTTATTGACAAGATAAGCGAACTTAAGGAAGCCTTTGGGAAATGCTCCGGGACTCCGAAGGCAAGTAACTCCACGGAAGATAATCCAGTTGATAGCAGCAAGGTAACTAATGTCTTAAAAACTATTTCCTCTTCTAATAGTATGGAGTCTATGGATATAATAGAAAATAGTGACTGTTCGACAAACGGTGGCTGTAAGAGAAGTCACTCTGACGGAACTGATGAAGAAGTGGACGACAGTCCCTGGATTGGTGTCACTAATAAAAAATTCAGAAAAGGCACGAGGATCGATAACCTAAAGACCGTCTCCAGTATAAATGAAGAAGTCGTCAGCGCGACTAGAATGAGGAATCCGAAGAATGTACAAGGTCGCTCGGCTAATAAAGACCATAGGATCACGAAGAGGTATGTACCGCCAATTATCGTGCGGACTCATGGCGTCCCGTTTAAGACGATTTTAACTGAGCTCGAGAAGCATGTTCCAGTCGAAAAGATCGCCGTTCATACGGGCAGAGCTGAAACCATCAAGGTTAAATGTGTAGATGAAGAAACACACAACAGGTTAGTCTCTGGCATTAAATCTGATAATATTTTAAAAATTCAGCATCATCAACTGAAGTCGGAGAAGGTCTTGAAATACGTAATTCGTAATGTGGATGTTACGTATGACCTCGATGACTTCCAAGAAGACCTAAAAAGAACCAACTACTTCCCGGAAAAAGTTATTCGATTGAGGAAAGCCAAAGGATCCATTGATATGCCAATGGTTTTGGTTCTACTCCCGAACACCGAACACAACCAATCATTAAAAAACGTAACACGTATTGGGCCGCTGGCAGTTTCAGTGGAGGCCTTTCGAGGGAACAAGAAGCCACTACAGTGTTACAACTGCCTGCGCTTCGGACACGTATCCATGGGCTGCACGGAAGATCCTCGTTGTAATAAATGTGCTGAGGGGCACCAGTCAAGAGATTGCCCCAAGATCAAAGGACAAGACCCCCCAAAGTGCATCAGATGTGGTGGACAGCACACATCAAGCTACACGAAATGTCCAAAGTACCCCCAGGTTCAAAGGATGTCTAGTTCTAAAGTGACAGCAGGCAAATCCTATGCTGCTGCTGTGTCTACGCCGGAAGATAAAGGCCTCAACATCAACGACCTACCAGGTATGTATAAGCAATTAGGACGTATCTTTAATCTGTTTTCTAATCTAGGCAAAAGTTACCCACAGTTGAGTGGGCTCCTTACGACCAACTAATTTTAGTATGGCTGCACAACGTTATACTGTAATCAACAAAGGTGAACTTCGGTGTGTGATATGGAACGCTAGGGGCATTCCCCGAAAGCGTATCGAGTTTCACAACTTTCTGATAAATCACGAAATTGACGTGGCTTTCCTCTGTGAAACTCACCTCAAACCAAGCCAAGACTTCAAGCTACCTGGCTATTGTGTGTACCGTAAGGATCGAATGGCTTCAAATGCTGCAAGATGTGCGTCTGGGGGCGCTGCGATCATCATTAAGAGGGGAATTCAACACCAAGAATTAGTATCCAAGTCTTATGCAGGTATGGAATCAGCCTCCATCATTATCAATGACGTCTCCTGTGGTGAAGTGAAGTTCGTAGCGCTCTACAATTCACCTAAACATTATCTTGACATTTGCGAGCTTGATGAACTCTTCAGTGGTGACACTCCAGTCGTCCTGGCTGGTGACCTAAATGCCAAGCATCCAAGCTGGAACTCCAGAACGCAGAATTACAACGGCATGATTCTCTATAGGTACATACAAGGTAGAGATGATATCATCGCCGCTGGACCTGTGGAGGACACCTACTACTGCGACCACTCCCCTAGTAGTGACGTTTTGGACATCTCGCTCTTGAAGGGTTTCTTCAAACCGTAAAATATCTTCACGATTGATGACCTCTCTTCTGACCACAAGCCTGTGGCGTTGTACTTTGACAATGTTGACATAAATTTCCGAGAGGAACTCGTACATCATCAAGACTGGAGGCTCTACAAAGATATTCTTAAGGACTATGGCTACCATCCCGACGTTGCTTACTGTACAGAGGACATCGATCAACTTGTTGATGACATCACCAGATGTATTAACAGTGCCATAGAAGTCAGTAAGTATCCATCAGAGAAAAAACCTTCTCATCGAATCCAACTCTCTCCTGGAATCCAACGCCTAATTGCTGAAAGAAACAGGACCCGTAGACTTTGGCACTGCTATCGTGAACCTTGGCTCAAAACCAAGTACAACAGGTTAGTGCGAAGAGTTCAAGAGGAGATAAAAGAGCTTCGCGACGCTAGATGGAATGAAAAACTCAAAAGCTTGTCGGCTCGCGACAATTCCATTTGGATTATGGTTAGAGCTTTACAGAATAAGAAGAATGTTATGCTTCCTCCACTCCGTACACCACAAGGTAACTATGTGCAAACTGATCAGGACAAGGCCCAAGTCATTGCAGATTCACTGGAACTGCAGTTTGTTACTCCTACCAACGATAAGCCCGAGAGCCAAATCATGTCTCGGCGTGTGGAAGAAGGTATTTACAACTTTGATGAAGTCCCGAAGCATTTTACGAAGTACATCATCGAGGCTGGTGAGATCGCCAACATCATAAATAAACTGAAAAAGAAGAAGGCTCCAGGAAAAGACAAGGTGAGTAATAACGCCCTTATGAATTTCCCAAAGAACTTTATTGAATTTCTCACCAATATCATTAGCGACTGCTGGAAATTTTCTTACTTCCCTGTGGCTTGGAAGAAATCTATTGTGTTGAGTATCCCAAAGCAGGGACAAAATCCTGCAATTCCCGCGAGCTACCGACCTATTAGCTTGCTACCCTCGATGTCCAAGGTGTTGGAGAGAACGATCCTTGTCACATTCCAAGATCACTGTCTAGCAAATGACCTTTTACGGGAAGAGCAGTTTGGCTTTCGTGCTGCCCACTCTTGTCCGATGCAGATATGGAGGCTCGCTGAAGACCTGAGCACCCCCCTGAACCTATCCAGGTACTGTGGGGTGGTATTTCTCGATGTCAGTAAAGCCTTTGACCAAGTGTGGCATGAGGGCCTTGTCTACAAAATGATCAGAGACGGGTTCCCTGCCGATTTGATCTTGATGGTGAAATCCTTTCTTGACGGCAGATCCTATCAAGTCAAGGTTGGAGAAAATCTTTCCACACCCCGTGTTGTAAAGGCCGGTGTCCCTCAGGGTTCTGTCCTCGGGCCTATGCTATTTAATGACTTTGTACATGATTTCCCAAAACCCGATAATTGTAATCTGTATTTTTATGCGGATGACACTGCCATTATGACATGGGCACACCAGCCGGCTCACGTTATCACTCGGCTGCAGTGCGCCTTGAAGCAGTTCGAAGACTGGTTTAACTGCTGGAAGTTGAACCTTAACGTCGGAAAGTGCAAGGCTTTGTACCTCAATAGGAAGCTCAAGCATCCCCCAGATTCTCTTGTTCTGTTTAATAAGAAACTGGACTGGGTGGACAACTACAAGTACCTGGGAGTTATCATTGACTCAAGACTCTCATGGAACCAGCATATGTCCTATGCTCTGAACAAAGCGAAGAGGGCTAAGTACAGTATCATAGCTCTTATGGGTCGCAACAGCGCCCTCAGCATTGACAACAAGCTACTTCTGTACAAATCGATTATCCGGACCATACTCCTCTATGGCATGCCTGCGTGGGCGACTATCTGTAAAAGCAGATGGAGTGAACTACAGTCATTCCAGAATGTTACCCAGAGGACCATTGCCCAGCTGGACAGAAGGACGGTAAAAAACCAATCCATCCACCTCGATTTAAACATGGCCCATATCTGTAAGTTTATACAGGATCTCCTTTTGATTATGATACAGAAGATGAAGACTCACGACAATAAGCTTGTGAATGGAATACTGAAGAACTCATTGAATATGAACTGGCATTCGAAGTATCGTAAACCGAGGCATGTTTGAAGATATTAGCAACGTCTCTTTCCCAGACTACTGGAAGATGTGATAATCTTATTTCTCCTTGTATTTTTTATTTCGTTTGTTTTTTGTTTCTGACAATCGTCAATCTTACTTTCTTTTTTGTATAATATGGAAGACCACTTGGGTTGGTTAGGCTTCTTGACTACCTCAGTGTATTTCCTTTGGAGTTTATTCTGGTTAGATGAGCTTTGTGAAAGCGCTGCTTTCGTCCCATCCTAACGAATGTACACTTCACTGTTCGATTTTCGATTGTCGATTGTCGTGTAACCTTAGAGTCGAAGCGAGCTGATCACCTTGATCTCACCCCAGAAATCAAACAATTAATTGAGCAAAGGAATAAGGTTAGAAGGCAGTGGTACCGAACTCGTGATTCATGGCTTAAGACCAAGTATAATAGGCTCACTAGAAGAGTTCACGAGGAGGTAAAAGCACTTCGTAATGACAGATGGAATGATAAAGTTAAGAGTCTGTCGACCCACGATAACTCTATGTGGTGCATGGTTCGAGCCTTGCAAAACAAGAAAGCCATTAATATCCCAAAATGGCAAATTCATCACAAATGATGATGATAAAGCGCAGCTTATTGCAAGTTCACTTTCAGAACAGTTTGTCACGCCTACTGATGATCGGCAAATAGGACTTGATATGTCTCAGAAAGTAAAATCCTGCATAACTGACTTGTATAATATTCACGGCAAAGAATTCCCAAAACATAGCATTGATGTAAATGAAGTCCTAAGCATCATTAAAAATTTAAAAACGAGAAAAGCTCCAGGTAAAGACTCTATTAAGAACAGTGTTTAAAAAATTTACCTCCAAATACAATTCAAGATATTGCAAAAGTGATTAATGACTGCTGGAAGAACACTTACTTCCCGGATGCTTGGAAGCAATCAGT
>JAHWFO010081521.1:118695-140558 GCA_023313115.1 Rhysida immarginata | reverse complement strand
GGGGACTTTACTGTAGTGGGAAGAATTCTGTCTTTACGATAGACACAGTAACCAGGTAGCCTGAAGTCGCGGTCTGGCCTTAAGTGTGTCTCACATAGAAATGCTATGTCTATATCCCATTGGGTTAGGAAGTTGTACAACTCAATACGCCTCCGGGGGACCCCCCTGGCGTTCCATATTACGCAACGAAGTTTACCTCGATTTGTAATAGAATAACATCGATCAGCCATACTGTCAGTGTTTATTCGTAAGTATTCCACTCATCAGTGGCATTTTCTTGCCCAGTTCGTTTAACAAATTGCATACACTGCCAATTTGTTTATACATTTCTTGAAAATCATTCACGTTAATGCTCTTATCTTGTTTGGAGACCATTGAGGCATAGGAAATCTCCGGGGACACTTTAGCACTTTGTACTCTCCTGACTTGCGGATATTTAGGACATTTTGTGTAACTGGAGGTGTGTTGTCCATTACATCGAATACATTTTGGGGGATCTTGTCCCTTTACATTTGGGCAGTCTTTTGACTGATGATCCTTAGCACATTTGTTACAACGGGGGGATTCCGTGCAACCCATAGATACATGGCCAAATCGCAAACAATTATAGCATTGTAAAGGTTTCTTATTACCTCGAAACATTTCAACACTGACAGCTAAAGGCCCTATGCGGGTCACATTTTTAAGCGTCTTATTGTGTTCAGTGTTTGATAACAGAACCAGAATCATGGGCATATCAATTGATCCTTTGGCTTTTTTAAGCCTAATCACTTTCTCAGGGAAGTAGTTGGCCTTTTTCAGGTCTTCATTAAAATCGTTAAGGTCATAGGTCACGTCTACATTTCGTATAACGTATTTGAGGACTTTTTCCGATTTCAGTTGATGATGCTGAATCTTTAGCACGTTATCAGCCTTAATGCCAGACACCAATTTACTATGCGTTTCCTCATCATGACACCTTATTTTGATCGTCTCTGCTCTGCCTGTGTGTACAGTAATTTGGTTAATCGCCACCAGGGTTGCCAGGTCCAAGCACTATTCGGTCGCCCAATTGGGGAACTTTAGTAGCCCAAAATCGCCCAATGCATGAAAATAGCCCTTTTTCCCTGACCATGTTTCATTTCCTTGACTTTCCAGAAAGTGGGAATTCCGCAAATCTACATTATGTCTATGATATAAGCTTCCAACTATTACTGAACATTATGAAAATACAAATAAACCATACAATAAAAATATTTTTATTCTTCAAAAAAATGCAAATCAAAATCATAGATTAAAAGACATCGCTATAAATTGAATTGTTAAATCTTGTTAACATTTCATTAGTTGGGATGAAAGAATTGCAACATTTGTTTTCACTTTGAAGATGTGTTCTTATTCTAATGATTGCGTCTAACAAAGGTAACTCCATTCTATTTCGGAGAGGAGTTTCCTTCGTTATTCATGATGGAAAAGACTCTTTCGACGGATGCATTGCTGATAGGAAGAGTGAGAACTCTTAGTGCAAATGTTTGAAGCAAATTTGTGAAGTAGTGCTTGTCGATGGACTACTGATGCTGCTGCACCGACAATCGACAATCGAACAGTGCAGGTAAAACGAAACGAGTGGTTCGAAAGCAACGCTTTCACTGCCATACTCGTCCAGAAAGTAACCATGGGAAGTACACTGAACTAGGCAAGAAGCCAGATGAAACCTAGTTAAGTCATCCAGAGGATAAGATGGAGTCCTTTCCTATCAGGACGATAGTGTTGATTGTTGATTGACGAGGGACAAGGGACACGAGGAGCTAGGAGATCCAATATTCGGGAAATATCGCCTTTTGGATGTCGTCGAAATTGATGTCCAGGAGGTGACGTGGCCTGCGATGTCTAAGCAGGCTCCTGAAGGTAAGCGGGTGCTCAAGAATACCTGCAACCAGAGGATTCGGATGGTCCTTCATCTTCGGAAGCAACTCTTTCATCAATTCCTGGACGTGATTACCAATGGGAGGTATCTCAAAATCGTCGGCAATAGAAGTATTTGTTGCAACTCTCCTGTCAAGTTGAGCAATGGTCCTCAAGGTAACGTTTTGGAAAGTTTGGAGGTCCTTCCATCTGGACTTACATATTGTGGCCCAGGCAGGTATGCCATATAACAGAATGGTCCGGATTACCATTTTATATAGCAAAAGTTTGCTATCTATTCCAAGAGCGCTGTTTTGCCCCAGGAGGGCGACCAGGCTGAACTTGGCCTTCTTAGCCTTATTGATAGCATAGGAGACGTGGTCACCCCAATTTAGCTTGGCATCTATCACCACTCCGAGGTATTTGTAATTCTTCACCCATTCGAGCTCTCTACCCGAAAGAAGGAGAGGCTTCGGGGGTTTCCGAAGTTTCTTGGTAATAAACATAGCTTTGCACTTGTCGACGTTTAGTTTGAGTCTCCACTTAGCAAACCATTTCTCGCACTTATGTAAGGCATTCTGCAATCGAGATATGACATGAGCGGGAACGCGAGCAGTGGTCATGATGGACGCGTCGTCAGCGAACAGATACAGCTTGCATTTTGTAAATGTTGGGAAGTCATGGATGAAAAAGTTGAAGAGTGCAGGGCCAAGAACAGGTAAGTTCTTGAGATTGCTATTAGTGATGGAATCGATACCTGCTGCTTTCCTGCTTTTAAGATGCTTGATGACATCGGAGATTTCCTGAACACCAATAGTGTCCTCACAGGTAGAAATACGATGAGTGAGCTCGTATGCGATACATCCATCGTTGACAAGACGAATATTTGGGAAGTTATCCGGGTTGTTCTCACCAGGAGTGGTAAATTGTTTAATCAGGGATTCGGCGATCAGTTGAGCTTTATCTTGATCGCCCGTGACAGCATTGCCATTTGCGGTAAGCAGCGGTGGTAAGTTGATGGGTCTGTTTCCTTTTAGAGCCCTTACAGTACCCCAGAGCGAGTTGTCCTGGACTGACAGGGACTTTAGCTTTTCGCTCCATCTTTGATTACGTAATGATTTAACCTCTTCCTGGACCTTGCGAGCTAGCCTGTTGTATTTCGTCTTGAAGAAGGGAAGTCGTTTACGCTGCCATAACCTTCTATAGGAATTTCTTTCAAGTATGAGACGCCTGATGTAAGTGGGGAGTCGAGATGTTCAGGACGCTTTCGATCAGTAGTGAAAGTGCTGGAAGCTGTAGCATCATTGATAACCCGAGTGATAGAACTGATATTTGCATTAATATCCTCGTTGTCAATAACCTCGTCGTTGGGTAAAAAGCTACAAATGTCTTGGTGTCATGATCGACTTCAAACGAAATTGGAACGACCAAGTCCAATACGCGCTCAACAAAGCAAAGAAAGCGAGGTTCAGTTTGATTGTACTTCTGGGGCGAAAAAGCGGATAACAAACTATTGATATACAAGGTTGTGATTCGTACTATTTTACTTCATGGAATGCCTGCTGGGGCTTCTATTTGCAAATCTAGGTGGAAGGATCTCCAGACCTTCCAAAATATTGCTCTCCAGTCCATTGACCAACTTGACAGAAGAGTTGCCAACAACCACTCTATCTATGAGGATTTGGGGATGACCCACATAGGCACCTTTGTCCAGACTCTTATGAAGAACATGCTACCCAAGATGGAGAATCCTGAAAACACCCTGGTTTCTGGTATCCTGGACCACCCACTCGTTGTTAAGGGTCCCCTCCGGTTTCAAGACCCCGCCATATCCTGGATGTCTGCTTTGATGACGTTAACAAGGCCGTCTTCCCCAACTATTGGATCTTTTAGATCCTGCTGATTTTTGGGGACTCTATTCGTCAATCTGCAATGTGACTCTCCTCCCTTCTTGGGACTTATTCTCTGGAGGACTAAAGAGGTTCATCAGGCTTCTCTCCCAGTTCAGTGTACCTCCTCTGGTTTACTCTCTGGACCACTCGCGTCTTTCTTTTCACTACGCTGTTCGATTGTCGATTGTCGAACACATTCAGTTGGATTCGATGAGAAGGTTTATTCTCTGATGAATACTTACTAGCTTCTATGGCACTGTTAATACATCTGGTGATGTCATCAACAAGTTGGTCGATGTCGTCTGTACAGTAAGCAACGTCGGGATGGCAGCCATAGTCCCTAAGAATATCTTTGTAGAGCTTCCAGTCTTGATGATGTACGAGTTCCTCTCGGAAATTTATGTCAACATTGTCAAAGTTCAACGCCAAAGGCTTGTGTTCAGAAGAGAGGTCATCAATCGTGAGGATATTGTACGGTTTGAAGCAACCCTTGAAGAGAGAGATGTCCAAAACGTCACTACTAGGGGAGTGGTCGCAGTAGTAGGTGTCCTCCACAGTTCCAGCAGCGATGATATCATCTCTACCTTGTATGTACCTATAGAGAATCATGCCGTTGTAATTCTGCGTTCTGGACTTCCAGCTTGGGTGTATGGCATTTAGGTCACCAGCCAGGACGACTGGAGTGTCTCCACTGAAGAATTCATCAAGCTCGCAAATGTCAAGAAAATGTTTAGGTGAATTGTAGAGCGCCACGAACATCACTACTGGAATCCATCGCCTAATTGCTGAAAGAAACAGGACCCGTAGACTATGGCAAAACTATTCTGAACCTTGGCTCAAAACCAAGTACAACAGGCTAGCGAGAAGAATCCAAGAAGATATAAAAGAACTTCGCGACGCTAGATGGAATGAAAAACTCAACTAAACACAAGGTGACTATGTGTAAACTGATCAGGACAAGGCCCAAGTCATTGCAGATTCACTGGAAATGCAGTTTTTTACTCCTACCAGTGATAAGCCCGAGAGCCAAATTATGTCTCAGCGTGTGGAAGAGGGTATTGTCAACTTCGATGAAGTCCCACAGCATTTAAAGAAGAACAGCATTGAGGCTGGAGAGGTCGCCACCATCATAAGTAAACTGAAAAAGAAGAAGGCTTGAGGAAGAGACAAGGTGAGTAAAAACGCCCTTATAAATCTCCCGAAGAACTTTATTGACTATCTCACTAATATCATTAACGCCTGCTGGAAATATTCTTATCTCCCTGTGGCTTGGAAGCAATCTATTGTGTTGAGTATCCCCAAGCAGGGGCAAAATCCTGCAATTCTGGCGAGTTCCCGACCTATTAGCATCCTACCCACGATGTCCAAAGTGTTGGAGAAAACGATTCTCGTCAGATTCCAAGACCACTGTCTAGCAAATGACCTTTTTCGGGAAGAGCGGTTTGGCTTTCGTGTTGCCCACTTTCGTCCGATGCAGATATGGAGGCTCTTTGAAGACCTGAGCACCCCCCTGAACATGTCCAGGTGCTGTGGGGTGGTATTTCTCGATGTCAATAAAGCTTTTGACCAGGTGTGGCATGAGGGCCTTGTCAACAAAATGATCAGAGACGGGTTCCCTGCCGATTTGATATTGTTGGTGAAATCCTTTCTTGACGGCAGATCCTATCAAACCAAACTTGGAGAAAATCTTTCCACGCCTCGTGTTGTAAAGACCGCTGTCCCTCAGGGTTCTGTCCTCGGGCCTGTGCTATTTAATTACTTTGTACATGATTTCCCGAAACCCGATAATTGTAATCTGTGTTTTTATGCGGATGATACTGCCATTATGACAAGGGCACACCAGCCGGCTCACGTTATCACTCGGCTGCAGTGCTCCTTGAAGCAGTTCGAAGACAGGTTTAACTGCGGGAAGTTGAACCTTAACGTCGGAAAGTGCAAGGCTTTGTACCTCAATAGGAATCTCAAGCGTCCCCCAGATTCTCTTGTTCTGTTCAATAAGAAACTGGACTGGTTGGACAACTACAAGTATCTGGGAGTTATCACTGACTCAAGACTCTCATGGAACCGGCATATGTCCTATGCTCTGAACAAAGCGAAGAGGGCTAAGTACAGTATCAGATCTCTCATGGGTCGCAACAGCGCCCTCAGCATTGACAACAAGCTACTTCTGAACAATCTGTTCAGAGGGGGAAGCAAAATAAAGAGTTTTTAAGGGGTGATACTTTAAAAGAAACCCTTGAAACTTAAGAATGAACGTGGCTCGTTAAAAGACTTTTATTTTGGTTTAAAAAATGTAATATTTATTTATAAAATATCAAAATATTCTATACAAAAGAATGTTCTATACAATATGATTTAATTGAGGAATAGGCATTGCGATCTCAATTACAAAAGAAAAAAATATTTCTCGGAATAAAATAAAGAAATACTTGAATGTACGTTATATACAGCAAAACACTGTAACGAGAAATATTAATCGCTACATTGAGTGAATTAACTTTAGATATAAAAAAGAATTGAGACAGACCAATTCCTTATAAAGATTAAGGAAAAGCAATTTCAAATTCCCATTAAATGTCTAAAGAAAGACTGCGAAATGATAATCAATTATTAATGGGGAATAAAAAATGAAATTGTGCAGCATGGCGTCCCTTGTGCGCGTTATTGTTGAAATAGCAATAAAAGAAATTTCATTATTACCTTATGGGGTAACCCGCAAAACAATGCTGCTCGGTAAGGAATCATGGCTGCCGCGAGAAAGTGAAAAAAATTCAATAAGAAACTAAACATGTAATGGCATGGCAGGAGCAGTTTTCAGAGCATTGGAATGAAAATGATAAATGGAAGATGAACGCCATGCTGCAGTCTAGTAAGGACGTGGAGGACCAGAAAGAGGGACGACTGGTCAAGCCAGAAGCTGGAAGTGGTCTTTCTGAAATAAACAAAACAGTAACCACGGAAAGAACATCAACAATAGTGGAACACACATTCTCGTGATCACGAAAATTATTCGCGAGGACAACTAGCTGCAGACAGTGATAATCACGTGGAGATTTTTTAATTAACATTTATTAAAACAAAAAAATAATCACTGTCTGCAAAGCAGTAAAAAAAACTTAAAGAATAGAAAAAATAGAAACTTAAATTATATCTATTTTTACATAAAAAATTTGAGTTTTCCCAAACAAAGCCCCCTGTAATTTTCTTGAACACAAAAAAAAATGACGGTCATTTATACAGATAGAAGTTTAGGTACTGATGTTACATATACAGATTCAAAAAAAATTGTCTAAGTTACAATAAACAAAAAAAAAAACATTTATGCCTTTATTATTTTCTTTCATTTTTGTGTACGCACACAGTATGTTATGCTTTTTTAGCAAAAGAAGTCAAAAAAATTTATTTTGCATTCTGGTATACCATAATTAAAATGTATATTAAACGTACAATACGTTAATAAAAAAAATTACATATCATGTAGTAAAAAAATGTAGTTACTGCCTTCACGTAAGGTAAGAACACGCCCAAAAAATATCCTTTTGTGACTTTAAAGCTAAAGTCATTTAACATAAAAATATTGCGTTTAGAACCCCTCTCATTCCGCGAAGTAAATAACTTTGCAATTATGAAGTTTAAAGGAACAAGATAAACTTTGTAAATACCCTCGTGTAGACCAGCAAACCAATGAGTTAAGTAATTTAATAAAAATAATTACATATCCTGCTCAAATAAGGATAACAAATCCAGGAATCTGCGTAAAGCAGGGGCAGGTAAAGGTTTAGTTAGTGCGTCTGCCGGCATGTCGGGGGAAGAACAGTAGATAAGAATCACATTCTGAAGATTAATTTCTCGCGCGATGAAATTATGCAATCTCAAGATGTGTCTTGTCCTACTCTTCGATTCTAATGCTCCCAGACATGCTATGGCAGACGTTGAGTCAGTATAAACGATTGTGGGGAAAGAAACAAATTCCCCTTGTCCTAACTCGGTTATGAAGTCCCAAAGACATTTCAGTGACTTCACGCATTCGTTTATAGCGATTATTTCGGCTTCGCAGCTTCTCAGGGCGACTAAACGTTGCTTCTTAGATGACTAGGTTATGGTATTTTTCTCTATTTTGATCAAAATTCAAGAGTATCCTTTACTCTGTGGGGTGACACACCAGCTAGCGTCAGCGAATGCGCACAAAGGACCCGTAGATGGGGTAAAAACGAGTGATGTGTCGCAGGTGTGTTTAAGATATGAAGCGACGCCCTTAAGAGCAGTCATATGCAAATGTGTAGGCGATTTAGCATATGTCGACAGCCTAGTAATTGCAAAAGCTATATCCGGCCGCGTGCAAGTCATTACATACATTAAGGAACGGAGAAGAGATTGGTAATTGGTAGAATCGACCGGTTGTGAATCCGCAGTGTAATCAAGGTTCACTTGAGGGCTTAGTGGCATGGTCTTTGGTTTGCTGTCTTGAAGGCCATAATCATACAGAATTTGCTTGATATAATGTGCCTGTGACAGATGAATTGAACCGTTCACTTGTGAAACATTCATACCTAGCAGATGCTTTACCACTCCTAACTCCACGAGGTCGATTTTTTGTTTCACTTTATCCTTGATGGAGGTTAGGATGAAGACATTTGTTGTTGCTGCCACGATGTCATCCATGTAGACTGTTAAGAGAATGGTGCACCCAGCATTGGTGTAGTAAAAAAAAACAATCGTCTGCTCTGGATGGAGTGAATTTTAATCGGGTAAGAAGCTGACACAATTTTACGTACCAGCATCTTCCACTTTGTTTGAGGCCGTAAAGTGATTTACGCAATTTGCAAACGTGATTAACTGGCGTTGATAATCCCTTGGATGGCAATAGATATATGGTGTGGTCTATCGGTGCGTGAAGATATGCACATTTGACGTCATACTGGCGCAGTGACATCCCTGTATTTGCAGCTATGGCAAACAGTAAGCGGAGGGATTCCATTCTGATGACAGGTGAGAAAGTTAACTCGTACTGGCTCCCGTAGACTTGTGACGAGCTGATAGCCACCAACCTTGCCTTGAATCTGGACACCGAACCGACATTTGATGCGGTAGATCCATTTGCTCTTTAAAATTTTGACATTTGGTGGTGGAAGCTCTAAATCGCAGACATGATGAAGCATGAGTGAATTCGATTCATCTTGCATGGCCTCTTCCCATTGATGATGTTGGGGAGAAGCAAGTGCTTGTTCATAAGACTGGGATGTGATTAGCGGAGTGATTAGCAAGTCGGAGTCAGTAAAGTCAGGATGACATAAGGCGGCACGTTGTTTTTCTAACTTCTCTTTTAATCTTTGTGAACGTCGTAATACCGGTTGTGGGACTTCAACGGGTGGTTGGTTCACTGGTGATTTAGACGAACAAACTGGAGCATCTTCCATCGATGTAGTTTCTGATGGAGGTGTGACTACTAGCGTGTCATCAGTATCAGATAGGATCTGCATTCTTGTCTCATCTAATGTTAAAGTGGGTGAGATTGGCGGTACGCTCTGAATGATACGTGGTTCATCAGGCTGTGGCGCTTCAAAGACTGGGGGTTCCATGTGAATTGGAAATACCAGAGGAACAGATGATGGATCTGATTTTCTTGTGAACTCTGGAAATACCTTAGGAAAGAAGCGTACGGTACGTGCTCGTAAAAACTTGCTCTCATTGAGCGCATAAATAAGGTACCCAGGAGATGAAGCGGAGTATCCTATAAAAATACCACCTTTGGCCCGAGCGTCAACTTTTGATCGGTGCGACTTGGGTATATAATAGTATACCAGGCAACCAAAAGGAGCTCGATATTTGATGTTCGGTTTCTTTTTGGACCACATCTCTTCAGGGAACTTAGTTTGACCTCGTCTGGGCAAAGAATTCAGATTAAAAACTGCTGTGGACGCATCATGGTCCCAGAATCGGTGCGGAACTTTTGACGATGCAAGAAGAACTCGAATTCCATCGCAATGAAGCGTACTGTTCTCTCAGCAACACCATTTGACTGGGGGTTCTCAGGAACGGTGAATTGTTGAGATATGCCTTGCTTCGTACAGAACTCACCTAGCTCCGCATTGGTGAATTCTGTTCCATTATCGGAACGTATATACGCCAGATTTTGTCCTGCAGAGCGTTGTAGCTTTAGTATTAAGTCTATTAACGCTTTCGGCACTTCACTTTTTGTCGGAGTAACACAAACGAAAGTTTTTCGTGAGAAAACATCGACGGCTACTAATAGGAATTTGTTTCCATGGATAGAAGTGGTTGGCATTGGTCCCACTGTATCCACGTGAAGTAGCTGTAAAGGACGGGTTGACTGTTGACCATCTACAATGTTGTGAGGGGCGTTGCATAATCGTGCCTGAAGTCATGCAACACATGGTAGGTCATCAATTAATGGCGGCAAAACTTCAAGACAGCACATGCTATGGTGTTTCACGGCTGCGGTGAGTTTTTTTGATGACGGATGGCCCAATGCATTGTGAATGTCACTATAAGTGACAGCCATTGAAAGTAATGGGGGGTCCGTTCGGGAAACTGAATGGATATTTGCGACCACGGGAAGGAACGGGAGGTCCTCCACGTCCTCCTGCGCAGCGATGGTCGTGCCCTTGGGTGAAGTAATGGAATAACCAGTTGGGCCGAAAAGAAGACTGTAACCCTGCTTTGATAACTGACTCATGGAGACAAGATTAAGGCGCGCGTTTGGGGCATAAAGCGCGTCATGGAGTTTTAAAACTGCTCCTGAATCTAATAACACGCTTGCCGCACCAGTACCGACGGCAGCAATCGTTTTCTTAGGGTCTGCAGCATGTATCCGATTATGACAGCTTTGAAAAGAATCAAAGAACTGTTTTTCTGTAATGACGTGAAATGAGTTGCCTGTGTCAACTATCTAATCCTTGTTTGGAACAACAACACAGTTGGCTGCAGGTTTCTTGCTTTGTCCTTTTGTACCCGATTTGCGAGGCTTACGCTTAGGACGTAAAGCTGATGCACGAGGCATGCGCTTTGTTGATGCAGGATCCTGCGAACGAGGGAGTATCGTGGTGCGTGAAGTAGCTGGACCTGCAGTGGTGGGATAAATTTTAGACGGACAAACCGTTTTTACGTGTCCTCGGCCTCCACAATTATGGCATGTTACGTCATTTGTTTGACGGGCATTTGGATGTGGACGCGGGAAAGAAACAGAGGTGGCACACGAGGCTACACCTATTGAGGAATTTAATGTGGTGTGGTCCTTAAAAACCATATTTAGTTGACTTAGGAAGGTTTCAACTGACATTGATGAGTTTGATTGGACCGCGAGTCTCAATGGAGTATAAGTTAAGGGTAGACCTGCGACCATATGGTCAATCAAAATTTTATCATCCAGAACCAGGGACACGGCTCCAGTCTAAGCACGGATTTGTAGCGCCCTTGCTACATAGGCATTCGGATCATCAGCGTCTAAGAAACGTAAGGCTGAGAGACGCCGCATTATTTCAGCCTGTGTCACTGAATCCGGCCTTCCATATCGACGCTTAATTGCTTCCCATAATGTATAGGGATTGTCATCTTGAAGCATGATGACAATATCATCACTCACCATACTCAGGAGGTAATGCCGTACTCTTGCCCAATCAAGGCGCATGGATGAGCTGGCTGATGCTTCTGTAGGGAGAGAGAGCTTTTCTTGGACATATTTGGCTAGCCTTTTGGTTTCGAGAAAGGTTAAAACTCGATACGTCCATTGAATATAATTGGCACCCGTTCGACTAGGGTGGGAACGACCCTCATCAAAATATGATTCCTCCATATTGTATTAAAATAAAAGAAAGAAACCACGAACCTCTGCTACCATATGTTCAGAGGGGGAAACAAAATAAAGAGTATTTAAGGGGTGTTACTTTAAAAGAAACCCCGAAACTTAAGAATGAACGTGGCTCGTTAAAAGGCTTTTATTTTGGTTTAAAAAATGTAATATTTATTTAAAAAATATCAAAATATTCTATACAAAAGAATGTTCTATACAATATGATTTAATTGAAGAATAGGCATTGCGATCTCAATTACAAAAGAAAAAAATATTTCTCGGAATAAAATAAAGAAATACTTGAATGTACGTTAAATACAGCAAAACACTGTAACGAGAAATATTAATCGCTACATTGAGTGAATTAACTTTAGATATAAAAAAGAATTGAGACAGACCAATTCCTTATAAAGAATAAGGAAAAGAAATTTCAAATTCCCATTAACTGTCTAAAGAAAGACTGCGAAATGATAATCAATTATTAATGGGGAATAAAAAATGAAATTGTGCAGCATGGCGTCCCTTGTGCGCGTTCTTGTTGAAATAGCATTAAAAGAAATTTCATTATTACCTTATGGGGTAACCCGCAAAACAGTGCTGCTCGGTAAAGAATCATGGCTGCCGCGAGAAAGTGAAAAAAATTCAATAAGAAACTAAACATCGAACGGCAGGGTAGGAGCAATTTTCAGAGCATTGGAATAAAAATGATAAATGGAAGATGAACGCCATGCTGCAGGCAAGTGAGGACATGGAAGACCAGAAGGAGGGACGACTGGTCAAGCCAGAAGCTGGAAGTGGTCTGTCTGAAATAAACAAAACAGTAACCACGGAAAGAACATCAACAATAGTGGGACACACATCCTCGTGATCACGAAAATTATTCGCGAGGGACAACTAGCTGCAGACAGTGATAATCACGTGGAGATATTTTTAATTAACATTTATTAAAACAATATATACTCAACAATCACTGTCTGCAAAGCAGTAAAAAAAAACTTAAAGCATAGAAAAAATAGAAACTTAAATTATATTTATTTTTACATAAAAAATTTGAGTTTTCCCGAACAAAATCGATTATCCGGACCATACTCCTCTATGGCATGCCTGCGTGGGCGACTATCTGTAAAACCAAATGGAGTGAACTACAGTCATTCCAGAATGTTACCCTGAGAACCATTGCTCAGCTGGACAGAAGGACGGTGAAAAACCAATCCATCCACATGGATTTAGACATGGCTCATATCGGAAAGTTTATACAGGATCTCCTTTTGATTATGATACAGAAGATGAAGACTCACGACAATAAACTTGTGAATGAAATACTGAAGAACTCTTTGAATATGAACTGGCATACGAAGTATCGTAAACCGAGGCACGTTCTTGACGTCAATTTTGAAGATATTAGCAACGTCTCTTTCCCGGACTACTGGAGGATGTGATAATCTTCTTTCTCCTTGTGTTTTTTATTTCGTTTGTATTTTGTTTCTGACAATCGTCAATCTTATTTTCTTTTTTGTATAATATGGAAGACTGCTTGGGTTGGTTAGGCTTCTTGGCTACCTCAATGTATTTCATTTGGAGTTTATTCTGGTTGGATGAGCTTTGTGAAAGCGCTGCTTTCGTCCCATCCTAAAAAATCTACACTGCTTCACTGTTCGACTGTCGATAAACAAGTCAGTTCTCTCAAGAATCTCTTGAGGTTCTCCTAGTCTGCTGAAGATGAAAGCAAAGCTTTCGTAAGACGTTTACAGTTGTATTGTTTTTTTCATTCTTTTTGTTTTATTTCTTGTTTTACGCCTTATTTAGCTGTGGTTAAAGAGTGTTGTGCTTTTAATCTGTTCACGTAGGCTATAAACTTTTAAACTTCCAAAGTTGCATTTTGTCCTGACGAAATTACCGTGTAAGACAACACAATGCATTAATTCACTTTTTATTTGAATTATAATATACATTAACGGTAATTATACGGTATATACAATAATTTAAATTACCGGTATGTATTGTCCCTAAAGTGTGGAAATATCAAACTTTTCATTCAAGAAACTATTATATCCTGTTAATGATGAATGATACTTAATTTAGCTTAATTTGTAGGGATAATCAGAGAATTTTTCAAGATATTTTCTGGAAATCAGGGAAATGTCAGGGAATTTATTTTTTCTAATTCTGTCGCCACCATGAATAAAACCGAACCTGGAATTAAGTTATTGCGGACACAACCTGGAATTAAGTTATTGCGGACACAACCTGGAATTAGAGTTATTGCCGACACAACCAAATTGAAATAAAAGCTATACGATCGTAAATCTGAACCTATTGTATTATAAGAGCACCTTGTCGTACTGGTACTGTTAACACCTAATTTGTGGCGTGGGAATAAACCCTGATACATGACTAATTTAGATTGAGGGTTGGGTAATATATCGTTCTCCTTTGCCCCCCTCCCACCACAATTGTGTGTGACCAGTGGACATTTAAGATTGGCACCAGTTGTTAAGGGAAGAAACGAAGAAATAAAGAACTTTTACGTGTCCCCCCCCCCCCCCCCACAATTGATAAGGGAACAAAAGTAACACATTAAGACATTAGTTTTTTGTAGCAAAAAAGTTGTACCAAATAATAGATCAAGAAATGGAATCTGTAGCTCAGCTAATTCCAAATGACATATCTGTCTTTAATGGAACTATGGCCGTTCACCAAATTGCCACACAAGCAATGGTCTGTTTCATTATGGGGGCATACACACGCCGGCCAATGAATCAGAAACCTTCTTTCAGTATGGTAATGACCCTCCTTTGACTGTAATTACAGAACATACGCGGTTTGGCATGGACTCTACAAGGTGTTGCAATGCAGGTAAGGTAATCGCAGACCATGCATTCGTCAGTGAGATCTTTAGGTCCTGCAGAGTAGACAGAAGCGGATGCCTTCCACGAATGTCTCTTTCCAACATGTCCCAAACATTCTCGATCGGATTCAAATCCGGATTTTGCGCTGGCCAGGCCAGATGTTGCAACTCGGTGTCATATTCAGAAAATCACTCCTGAAAAATTTTTGCTCGATGAACAGTAGCATTGTCGTCCATGAAAAACCCGTCACCATTTGGGTACAAATGCACCATTGCAGGATGGACTTGATCTGCAACAATGTTCAGGCAGTCTTTGGCTTTCACCCGACCGTCAAGGAATATCAAAGGACCCTTGCCATATCAACAAAACATGGCCCATACCATGACACCTCCTCCTGCAGCTTGAACTGGGTTCCATCGCTTCATGGGGCTGCCGCCAAATTCTCTGCCGGCCATCGTTGCAAAACAATGTGTAACGTGTCTCGTCCGACCACATCATTTTTTTCCAGCCGTCTACTGTCCAGTCACACCATTCTTTACACCACTGCAGGCGAACTTTCCGGTTTGTTGCTGACACCAGGGGCTTCCTCACTGGCATGCGACTTCCCATCCCTATTTGCTTCAACTCTCGGAGCATTGTTCTGGAGGAGATGGGTTGCGATGATCCTTCATTGAAGTCTGACATCAGTTGCTCCACAGTAGGCCTTCGGTTTTTCCGCACAATCCGTCTCAAACGACGTCGGTCCCTGTCTGTGTTGATTGTTTTTGATCCGCAATTCTGCCGTTTCGACACCCTTGTGGATTCCGTTTCCACGCATTGAACACCTTGTAGACCTGACCTTTTGAGATACCGGTCAGTTGTACTGTCCTGGAAATCGTAGTTCTAGTTAGACGGACTCCCACAATAACTCTTTTTTGGAACTCAGACAGGTCTGCTGTTTTCCCCATTTTGCTCAACTTGAGCAGCTGCAGTTTGTCCACCCTGTACCTGCAGCTTGGAATGAGCATGTACCTCACATGATTGAATTCATTTGGATATCACAATCGTTTCTGACCTGTGACCCCGCTTTACATATCAGTACAGTAATTCATCACGGGTTTCTAATTCATTTGCCTGTGTGTGCATATATGATTTTACATGAAAAATGAGAATCTTTGGTTGTGTTTGAGAAGACAGTTTATGCTTGCCTAATAAAACAAAATCTTAATACAAACAGAATACCAAGGAATAAAAAAACTTAAAGTTTCAGTTATTTATTTCTCTGTGTCGTCAGGTGAGTCCACTGGTGTATCTGATGTTGACGACAGGCAATTAAAGAAGTGAGTGCTAAAAAATGTGAGAGCTGGCACATACATGCTTGTTGAATTTACAGCTAGCGCTGCTAGAAAATTAACATAAAAATAAGTTGTCGTGGCTCAAAGTGACATTGAAGAAGATGGCGAAGTTAAAGTGATGAGCTTAAGAACAACAAATAACGAGCGAAAATTATTGAAAACTTTTGACAAAGATATCTATGCTCATTTTGATCAAATTAAAAAAATCCTACCAGAACCCAAATTAAAACTATTACGTGGACTAAACGAAAAGACAATAACAAACAGCTTTTCCACAAAAACTTTAATCCGCATGTATGTACATTTCGGTCGTTCTGCGACCTTCTTTCAGCATGAATGATTTGCAATCGACAATCGAACAGTGAAGTGTACATTCGTTAGGATGGGACGAAAGCAGCGCTTTCACAAAGCTCATCCAACCAGAATAAACTCCAAATGAAATACACTGAGGTAGTCAAGAAGCCTGACCAACCCAAGCGGTCTTCCATATTATACAA
Organism: Rhysida immarginata; assembly: GCA_023313115.1. Lineage (NCBI taxonomy): Eukaryota > Metazoa > Arthropoda > Chilopoda > Scolopendromorpha > Scolopendridae > Rhysida > Rhysida immarginata. The sequence continues at coordinate 124,292 of JAHWFO010081521.1, read as the reverse complement.
AAAAGAAAATAAGTTTGACGATTGTCAGAAACAAAAAACAAACGAAAGAAAAAAATACAAGGAGAAAGAAGATTATCACATCTTCCAGTAGTCTGGGAAAGAGACGTTGCTAATATCTTCAAACATGCCTCGGTTTACGATACTTCGAATGCCAGTTCATATTCAATGAGTTCTTCAGTATTCCATTCACAAGTTTATTGTCGTGAGTCTTCATCTTCTGTATCATAATCAAAAGGAGATCCTGTATAAACTTTCCGATATGGGCCATGTTTAAATCCATGTGGATGGATTGGTTTTTCACCGTCTTTCTGTCCAGCTGAGCAATGGTCCTCAGGGTAACATTCTGGAAAGACTGTAGTTCACTCCATCTGGTTTCACAGATAGTCGCCCACGCAGGCATGCCATAGAGGAGTATGGTCCGGATAATCGATTTGTACAGAAGTGGCTTGTTGTCAATGCTGAGGGCGCTGTTGCGACCCATGAGAGCTATGATACTGTACTTAGCCCTCTTCGCTTTGTTCAGAGCATAGGATTATGCCGGTTCCATGAGAGTCTTGAGTCAATGATAACTCCCAGATACTTGTAGTTGTCCACCCAGTCCAGTTTCTTATTGAACAGAACAAGAGAATCGGGGGGACGCTTGAGCTTCCTATTGAGGTACAAAGCCTTGCACTTTCCGACGTTAACGTTCAACTTCAGCAGTTAAACCAGTCTTTGAACTGCTTCAAGGTGCACTGCAGCCGAGTGATAGCGTGAGCCAGCTAGTGTGCCCATGTCATAATGGCAGTATTATCCGCATAAAAATACAGAATATCTGACAATCTAAGAGACTCTTGTGAAATAGAGAGTGTGAATCCTCAGCCTATAGAAATTATCCCCTCTAGCTTAGGGAGTAATGATAACGACGGCAAAGACCTGAATAGTACAAATCGCAAAAGGCTATACAATGATACGGATAAATGGATACCTGCAAAATCCAAAAAGGCTAAAAAAGCGTTGAAAATTGAAAACATCAAGGATGTTGTTGATATAAATGATACAATCGCTGTTGCTTTTCGAGAAAGCAAGTCCGAACAGCGAAAAAATGTTGAAAAGCCAAATACCAAGAGCAGCTCCTATATTCCGCCAATTATAATACGTACTCACGGTCAGCCAATCAAGCAAATCCTGGGCGAGATTCAAAAGCATGTGGCGATTAACCAAATTACTGTACAAACAGGCAGAGCAGAGACGATTAAAATAAGGTGTCATGATGAGGAAACGCATAGTAAATTGGTGTCTGGCATAAAGGCTGATAACGTGCTAAAGATTCAGCATCATCAACTTAAACCGGAAAAAGTCGTCAAATACGTTATACGAAATGTAGACGTGACCTATGACCTTAACGATTTTAAGGAAGACCTAGAAAAGGTCAATTATTTTCCTGAGAAAGTGATTAGACTTAAAAAATCTAAAGGATCCATAGATATGCCCATGATCCTGGTTCTGTTAGCGAACACAGAGCACAACAAGACTCTAAGAAATGTTACTCGCATAGGACCCTTAGCTGTATCCATCGAAATGTTCCGTGGAAATAAGAGACCATTACAATGCTTTAATTGCTTACGATTTGGACATATATCTCTAGGGTGTACTGAAGCCCCTCGCTGTAACAAATGTGCTAAAGACCACCAGTCGCGAGACTGCCCAAATGTTAAAGGACAAGATCCTCCAAAGTGTATAAGATGCGATGGGCAGCACACATCCAGTTATAAAAAATGCCCAAAATATCCGCAAGTCAAACGAGTCCCAACTAAAGTTACTCCGGAGACATCCTATGCCTCAATAGTCTCGAAAACGGATAAAAGATTTAACATAAATGACATTCAAGACATGTGCAAACAAGTAGGCAGTATATGCCATTTGTATAATGAATTAGGCAAAAAATATCCACAAATGAGTGGAATTCTTACGAGCAAACACTGAGACTATGGCTGATCGACGCTATACTGTTATTAACAGAGGAAAGCTTCGTTGCGTCATATGGAACGCCAGGGGAATTCCTCGGAGGCGTATTGAGTTTTATAACTATTTAATTAAATGGGATATAGACGTGGCATTTGTTTGTGAGACACATCTAAAGCCGGGCCAGGACTTCAGAATCCCGGGCTACTGTGTCTATCGCAAAGATAGAATTATTACTCCCAATGTCAAAAGCTCATCTGGAGGTGCAGCAATTATCGTTAAAAAAGGCATTCGGCATCGGGAAGACCTCATGCGAATGTATACAGGAATGGAGGGTGCTTCTGTTATTATCACGGATACTATTGTTGGCGATGTTAAATTCCTGGCTCTTTACAACTCCCCCAAGCATAAGATTGATGTTGATGAGCTTTTCTCTGGGAGTATCCCAGTGGTAATGGCGGGAGACATGAATGCTAAGCACTCGCAGTGGAACTCCAAACGTCATAATCAGAACGGTGTCATATTATCTAGATATATACAGAGCAAAACTGATATCATTGCGATAGGTCCTGTAAACGACACGTATTACTGTGACCACTCACCTACAAGTGATGTCCTTGATATTGTTTTGCTGAAAGGCTTCTATAAACCATTCGATATTTTTACTGTTGATGATTTATCTTCAGATCATAAACCGGTCGCACTGCATTTTGAAAATCTCAATATTGACTGCAGAGAACAAATGGGGCTTAAACAAGATTGGAAACTTTTCAGAGATCTTCTCAAAAATGACAATATTTTACTCAATGACGTGCATAGTACGGATGAGATAGACATAAATGTTGAAAGGGTCACTACACGTATTACTAAAGCCGTCAATGCTTGTGCTTCTCCAGTAGACGTGAAACGGCCTGATCATCTCGATCTTACTCCAGCAATCAAGTATCTAATAGATCAAAGAAACAGGGTAAGGAGGCAATGGCACCGAACACGAGAGCCTTGGCTTAAAACCAAATATAACCGACTTACGAGAAGAGTACATGAGGAAGTAAATAAACTTCGTAACGATAGATGGAATGAGAAGGTGAAGAGTTTGTCAACCCAGGACAATTCTATATGGTGCATGATTCGAGCCTTACAAAACAAAAAGGCCATGAACATCCCACCGCTTTTAGACACTAATGGACATTTCATAACTAATGACCAAGACAAAGCACAGCTTATTGCTGATTCACTTAAAAAACAATTTGTGACTCCAAAGGATGATCGTCCAGAAGGACTAGAAATATCCAAAATGGTAGAAAGTAGCATAACAAAGTATTACAACAATAGCCATCATGTGGCCAAACATAAAATATAGGTAGCTGAGATTCAAAATTGCTTTAAGAAACTCAAGAAAAAGAAGGCACCAGGTAAAGACACTATTAATAACAATGCCTTAAAAAACTTACCGCAAAATGTAAGTAGTGATATCACTAAAATTATAAACGACTGTAGGGATAACTGTTACTTTCCGGATACATGGAAACAGTCGGTTGTCCTAAGTATCCCTAAACCCTGTTAAAATCCTGCAAACCCTATAAGCTACAGGCCCATCAGTTTGCTGTCTTCTATATCCAAAGTCTTGGAGAGAACAATTCTCACAAGATTCTTAGATTTCTGCACAACCAATAATCTCATCCGTGCAGAACAATTTGGTTTTTTGGCGGAACATTCTTCCCAGCTCCAAGTTTGGAGACTTATAGCGGATGTTAACACTCCCCTTAATCTTTCGATGTATTGCGGTGTCATCTTCTTAGATGTTCATAAAGCATTTGATCAGGTCTGGCATGAAGGCCTTATTTATAAAATGATAACTGATGGTTTCCCACATGATTTAATTAGTCTAGTTCACTCGTTTCTGTCCAACAGGTCTTTTCAGGCCAGGGTTGGAGATGAATTATCTGATACCTGTGAGATAAATGGCGGTGCCCCACAAGGATCAGTGCTGTTCAATTACTATATACGTGACTTCCCTGAAATCTCTTACTGCAAGCTATATTTTTATGCGGATGATGCTGCTATACTGACATGGGCACGCCAGCCTAGTGTTGTTGTATCACGTTTGCAGAAAGCCCTTAACGAATGTGAAATCTGGTTTAGCAAGTGGCGATTAAAACTGAATGTAGACAAATGGAAAGCAATGTTTGTCACGAAGAAGAATCAGAGAAATCTTGACTCCTTAAAGTTATATGGCAAATACTTGGAATGGGTTCATAATTATAGATACCTTGGCGTTGTTATTGATTCAAAACTATCATGGAATATGCATGTGACTTATGCGATGAACAAGGCCAAAGAAGCAAAGTTTAGCTTAATTGCTCTGTTGGGTCGTAACAGTGCCCTCAGTGTTGATAAAAAACTACTGTTATACAAAATAATTGTTCGTGTCATCTTGCTATATGGCATGCCCGTCTGGGCTACGATTTGCAAGACAAAATGGAAGGAACTCCAAACTTTCCAGAACATTACCCTAAAGACTATTGCACAATTAGATAAGAGAATTGCTCGCAATTACTGCATTCATAATGATTTCGATATGACCCATGTCGGGAAATATGTTCAAGAGCTCATGAAAACCGTGCTGCCTATTATGGCAAATCATGATAATGATCTAGTCTCTGGCATTCTAAAACATTCTCTACATAGAAAAAGGCATAGAACATTCCGGGTTCTAATCTCACCCCGAAAGAACCCGGAAGAACGGAACCAAAAACCATTCTGGATAAATTCAACAATTTCCACAGCAATATATCCTATACCATGGAGGAGGAACAACATGGATGCATAAACTTTCTCGACTTGTCAAAACACAAAAATACAAAGGAAAGAAAGTTAGAGTTCACCGTATACAGGAAGCCGACCGCCACGGACAACATTATTAATTTCAGCTCGAACCACCCACAACAGCACAAAAGAGCAGCGTTGAGGTACCTATTCCACCGGGCCCTCACATACCGGATTACAAAGAAGGACAAGGAAGATGAAATACGTCTGGCTTACCAAGTGGCCAGGTCAAATGGTTTTCCTGACCATGTTACCAGGGCCATATTTCGGAAAACAAAACGGGACATCGGTAGACGCGAACCCCCAACTGAGCCGTTAAAATTCGCTACCTTCACATACACAGGTCCCGAGGTCACGAGAGTCACTAATATCTTCAGAGACCGCGGCTTAAAGGTGGCATTTAAGACCGGTAATAAATGCAAGTATGTCCTCAACCCCAGACAAAATGAAAACAATGATGACCAGTTCTCGAAATGTGGTGTTTACAAACTTACTTGCCCCTCTTGTGGGTGCTACTACATCGGATCCACGAGGTCATTCAGAATACGATTTAAGGAACATCTTAAGTCATGGATCAACGCTGACAGAATATCCACATTCGCGAATCATGTCTTGAATGAAAAACACAACTTCGGGCCCATGGAAGAAATAATGTCTGTTGTGAAATTCATCAGTGACCCCAAGAAAATCATAACATACGAGACCTTGGTCATTAGAAGGTTTACAAAAGAAGACCCGAACAAGATCCTAAACAGCCAAACTAATTTTGAGAAGAATCCGATCCTGGACACGATAAACGACATCATTCATCCAACCGCATGAACGCA
>JAHWFO010081521.1:84460-109290 GCA_023313115.1 Rhysida immarginata | reverse complement strand
GAACCAGTTCTGACTGATATAGACCATCAAGGAAGACGATCACGTGTCTTCACCTAATTCACAAGCCTTTTCTCTGCTTTAGCTATAGAATCTTAAAGGGAGAACAGCATTTGGCAATGCACAGGCCATTTATACATGGAATTGTATAGTGAAAAACGTGGTCCCGTATATTATTTTTGACCTTTTGAACCGGAAGTGGTTCACCGATTTTTTCCACCAACGAACTCAGTCTTCCGATTTCCCTATGTTGTCGAATTGCGAAAACGGAAGTCGAAAATTAGGAAGCGTTCGAAAGCTTGAGCTCCAACGGACAGACGGACGGACGGACGGACGGACGGACGGACGGACGGACGCACCTTGTGAAAACATAAGTACCTATCGATCCTAATAAGGTATTATTTAGCATTAATTAAGTTAGATTAAATAATTTAAAAAAAAATTGAAACATCAAATGCACCATTTTCGTGAGAATGACCCAGATTCTTTAAGGCATTATTATTTACATTATTTCTTCTTGGAGCCTTACTCTTTTTCAGATTTATTATGATGGTAGCTATCTCTCCGGCCTCGATGATGATCTTAGTTGTAGGCTGTGGGACTTCAAAAAAGTTGCCAAGACTGTCTGGGACTCTCGGGATTATTGTTATCAGGGGTAACAAACTGCATCTCTAGGGAATCTGCAATTATTTGAGCTTTATCCTGATTAGCTTGGACGTAATTACCTTGAGGAGTGCGAAGTGGAGGAAGCGTATTATTTTTCTTCATCTTCTGAATAGCTCTAACCATGTTCCAAATGGAATTGTCGCAAGCCGAAAAGCTTTTGAGCTTGTCATTCTATCCAGCGTCGCGAAGCTCTTTTACTTCTTGAACTCTTAGCACTAATTTTTTGTATTTGGTTTTTAGCCAAGGTAAACAATAGCGCTGCCAAAGCCTACGGATCTTGTGTCTCTCTGTAATCAAGCGTTGGATTCCTGGAGTGAGCATAATTCGATGAACGGGCTTGTTTACCAATGGATAGGTACTAGCTTCAGTGGCACTGTTTATTCGCCTGATGATATCTTCAACACGTCGATTAAAGTCATCCGTACTGTTTGCTCCATGAAGATGGAAATCATCGTCCTTGAGGATTTCTTCGAAGAGTTTCCAGTCTTGCTGATGCTTGACTTCTCTGAAATTGATGTCGACATTGTGGAAGTTCAGCGCCACAGGCTTGTGGTCAGAAGAAAGATCATCCATCGTGAAGATGTTGTAAGGCTTGAAGAAACATTTTATTTTTTGTGTCCCTCGCTTCATCAGGAGATGTGACCTCGCTAGAGGAGGTAACCATCTCCTGGGGAAGGTCAATGTGGCGGCACAGTTCCACTACCTCAATCTCCTTATCACAGACCAGTTCTCCCGGCTGGGCGCTACTGAAGTGGATGTGTACTCGTTACACAGCACCCTCAGTAAGCGTTTACACCCTGCAGAGCTGGATTGCTTTTTGGACAATGTGCATGCTGTTATTTGACATAAATTACACGTAAGTTTAAGAAAATTAAAGGTAAAACAAGTTTCTTAAATGACAAGTGACCTAATAACAATAGATTGACTATTTTGATAGCAGTGTGATCATCAATAGATCATCTACTAACTTCCCTGACAAAGAACTTTAAGTTCTATCTAAAGGGTTCGCGATATCAAATCCTAAGGAAGACTTCGGGTTCTGGTTTGTAGTACGGTTTTTGGGACTGCTGGTTTAAATAACGGGCAGTACAAAGAATTTACTACTCTCTGCAGGAACCAGATTATCGCCAATCTGGAATAGCTAGGGGGGACATATGGCTTTAACGACTTACAGTTAGTAAAGATCATTAAAACATTTAAGGAAAAAGATTGTATGTACCTGAAAGCGGACAAGAGCAAACATGTTGTCATTGTTGATAAGGCCCAATATATAGAAGGAGTAGAGGCATTATTGAATGCAGGCCCTTACATTTTACTAGATAAGAACCCTTTACATAGTTTCGTGAATCAGATCAGAGAATGCTTGAAAAGTTGTAGATATATTTTCAAGGACATTAAGATATGTAGGCTAATCCAAGTAACCCAGTTTCCCTAGGCTATATTACTTGCTCAAAACACACACACTGGGTAATCAAAACAGATCTATTACAGATAATACAAATGCACCCACGAGCATGGTAACACAATTTCTCATGACTAAATTTCGGGAACTAAAACTACCTGATACGCTCTTTCTTCAGGACCGACGCAGAACTATTTGGCAGCAAGGATTTGTGGGTGAAATCATCCGTGCTCTTGATTACATAAAAACGTGTTCACGATGGGTTCCACTCTGTCTTACGGAGGAACACAATGCTCTGAAAAAAAAAAAACATTTCTTCTGAGTTGCTGCAACGTTTTGAAGCTGAGAGGGAAGCCTTCTTGTCCTGGATTGTGACAGCTGATGAAACCTGGGTGCACTACTTTGAGCCCGAAACAAAACGACAATCGGTTGAATGGCGTAATCCGCACTCTCCACAGAAAAAAATTCAAAGCAACTGCTTCTGCTGGAAAGGTCATGACCACTGTTTTTTGGGACTCTGATAGTGTCATACTCATTGATCTGATACCGAGAGGAAGCACCATTAATTCTGAGGAATACGTGAACACATTAAGTAAACTCAAGAAGCGCTTCCAGCGACTTGGACGCCATAACAACCCAGCTAATTGTTTGCTTCAACACGATAATGCTCGCCCTCATTGAGGACGTCAGAACACATCATGAAACAAGGTTGGACAGTGTTACCCCATGATCTAGTGCCCTCAGAATTTCACTCGTTTGGGCCATTGAAGAATGCCATTCATGGAAGACATTTTGAGGCTGATGAAGAGGTGATTCGCACAGTGAAGACATGTCTGCATGAACAGAACAAGGACTGGTACCGACAGAGCATGCACGCCCTTGTCTCGCTGGAGGAAGGCCATAAAAAGGGACGGAGATTATGTGGTAAAACAGGGAGTGTAGAAGAAACATCATTCTTTCTGGTGTATAAGTTTCATTGTGTTCAATAAATAATTGTTGAAGAAAAAAATTGTGGCGCATTACTTTTTGGGCTACCCTCGTATGTTCGAGAAAATCAATTTTTTGATTAAAAAATTTGGGGGGGGGGGCGGAGATAAAAAGTGCAGATAAAGCGGTAAAAATAGATGACTGCAGGGTCTGCTACTTGCCTTACCCTACTGGAGGTGGATAAATTTCTTGTTAATAAATGTATAAATGTATTTCTGTTTCACAGCTAAAGCTCCTCTTTGGAACGTTTACAAGATTTTAATGTACTCATATCTGATTAAGGATAGATGGATTGTAATTAGGTTATTCTAATCCTTCCATTGAGATCAAGACGTAATATGTAAAACTCGGGCATCATGTGTGGCAATACTCACGTACGTGCATTGATAAAATGGGAATTAAGCTGAAACTAGTCAGTTTCAATTTCATAATGCATTGTTAAGTGTCTGATTCTCTTGTGATTCTGTTTTCACTAAATAATATTTGATTATACTTACTTTAGTCTCGGAACATTTTCTGACTCTGAATCGTTGAAGAATGTTAACAAGAATCTGCTTTATTTCCATTAAAGCTAGTCGATTTCCAACACAGTTCCTCGGCCCATGACCAAAGGGCATGTAGGTATAAGGATGGCGTTTTTGGCGGTTCTCAGGGGAAAATCTGTAACAAAAGTTATAAATTTACCATACTTCATGGAAACAGTAAATACAATGCGATCATCTTACTGAAAGAGTCACACATTTGTCTATAGCACCATAACCCTATACTGGGCCTGAGCACCGCTGTCATGAATCAGAAATGGTTTGTTATATTTAAGAAAATCTAGTATTGTTTAAATTTAGATCTGCCTCATTCATATTTATTGTAATAATACAAGGCCCTGAGACTTTGAACATGAATTGTTATTAAATAAAAGCATTTATTAAAGTTTTACAATGTTTAACAAATACCAGGCATGTAAATATGAAACCGGAATTTTTGTATAGAAAATATACGTTTAATGTATGAAAACGATAAAAAAAATATTTTATTCGAAGTACTGCCCATCGCTGACTATACATTTTTCCACCTGTCTGAAAATTTGTGGAGACCATGCCAAAAAAACTGTTTGCTCTTTTGAGGCAACCAGTCATCGAGGCATTTTCGTAAGAAGCGAAGCGCATCGAGACATTATGCTTGTAGCAGATGGCCCGTTCGCTGTCTGTTTTGATAGATTGCTCTATGCCTAAACTGGCAATCTCCTGTACTTCCGTCTGGCCATCCCGCCATTTCTGTTCTCCAGAATCTGCCCTCGACTGACAAGGAAATCTCACATAGCCTATCCGCTTTAACAATGGAGTCCTTGTATGGCTATGTGTTTTCGCGGTTTATTTTGAAAGAAACAAAATTTCGCACTCTCTTATTCTGCAAGCATCTATAGTAGCTTCAGGTGAGTAACATATTTCAATATGGTGGAAATCTGTGACATACATGTTCGAGGGATTCCCTTGTGAGTCAAGGATCCTCTGCAGACAGTGAAATGTGGCAGACTGTATTGTGTCTGTTAGTAATATACAGTTTGGACATACCACCGTTCACCTGTTTCATGCTGACCCTGGATACTTTGCCGCTCCTGCCGGAAACTTACATCCATAGTTTTATGTCCCACTATGGAAAGGTGCTCAAGATCTATCATCCCGAGCAGGCTGGCACTCTCCGTTTTCAGAAGAGTGACATTCTGTTGGACATGAGACTCGAGCGACACATTCCAGATTAGTGTATTACAGGGAATGAGGCACTGCTGCTGGTACTGCAAGAAATCTACCAATGTTAGAAGGGATTGTCCTCTCTTGAAGAAATGCGAGATGTGCTCTCGCATAGTGGGCAAGAATTACCGATACCGGGAGAGGAACTAGGTCTCCAGCAGCACTTTCGTCATTGCCTCGGGGATCATCATCTCAGCAGTCCACTTGAAGACATCATCACCGAAGCCAGTTGTACAACGCAGAGCAGTTCCACCTTCACCTCTGCCTCGAAGAATACGTGTGGAATCAGCACCATATCTGCCGCCTCTTCCTAGTGACCAAGAGAGGTTATGCCACCACCACCTCTACTTCCAGAGGTCCGGGAAGTGGTTTCTCCTCCACAGCCATCAAGGACATCTCGATGATAGAGGAGGGAAGCTCTGCTGAAGAAGATATAGACGTTTCTTTATATTCCGGATCAGTGTTTGCGAAGGAGGACTTTCCAGATCTCCTCCACCAGTGCGTTTATCGATGTTGCAGCCATTAAAGATTGTCTGCGCACCTTCGCCAGTTCTGTATCATCGTCAGCAGGGATTGCTAAAACAGCGTTATCACGGCGGGATGAGCTTGTGCCGGCCAAAAGCCTACGCAAGAAAAAACGTAGACAGCATGGCAGCAGGAGGGGCGGAGTTGTTGCTTCTTCTTTCGAGCGAGGCGGCTGCATGAGCCATCATCGCAATTCTTTTTCCTCTATGAGCCATCATCGCAATTCTTTTTCCTGTATGAACTATATCTTTGAGGCTCCATTCTCCATTGGATATGGGTCAGCCTACGACATCATAAATCCACAATGAAGGTCATCTACCTGAAAATAATTTTTCTTGGTTCCTCGTTTAAGTAATCGGTATTATCACCGTTTATTGCTCTGTACAGGCTGGACATTCTCTTGCTGCAGGAAGTGACGTTTGGTAGGGTAGGGTTTTGTTGGGAGTTTAATATTAGAATGTAACAGCACGTAACAGAAGCAAACTGTGGAAATTGGACAGAAGCGTCCCACAAATTGAATGAATGTTCCCATGTATTCCTCGTTTTCCAGTAGTGAAACATTCAAAAACCAGTTGCGATTTGGTGCTGAAGCAGTTCCTGTAGCTGATGTTGGAATTGGAGGGTTCCATGATCAGATAATGGCATTATAGTCAGAAAAAGCACATGAAATGTTCTCCATTGAATCAGAGGAGCCAGCAAATACATTATCGATGAGAAAAAGATCAATCTCGATGGCACTTTGCGTCCTTGATTGTAAGTGTAACCAGGGTGGATACTTTTTGGAGAGTGTGTCCATAAATTGAATAATGCAATTTACCGGCACAAATGATGCACAATCCCAGATGAGATGTTTTTAACATCTGGATGGCAGTTGAAATCACCAGCAATCGCTACAGGGAGGATGAACACAAAAAAAAAACTGTCAATGTCACTGAAGAATGTTTCTCTATGGAATCACATGGCGCATACACAATAAATAGCAGGAAGTTGACACCAGATGTCGAGATATCCAACGAAGTTACTCTGCATTCGTATATCATGTACCTTGCCTGTATAATTCAGGACGATGATAGCTATCCCTTGGTCATGTAGGGAGGAAGAGGCCATTTGAGTAATGATTACGAAGGCAGGGGAGCTAAAAGACTATTGAGATGGCGCTAATTTAACCTCCTGAAGCATGATGTTCAGACAAAAACGAGCAATAAACGCTGAGAAAACCGACTACTTAAAGTTGGAATCAAGGGAACGACTGTTCAATGATCGTAAACTGGCCTAGATCCAATGAAGGTTGATGACTCGGGGCTAATGGAAGAAGCCCAGGAATTCTATGATAAAAGCAGCTGCGATGGTGGCTTTTGCTACATGCCTTCCCGTTATTCTTGCTACAATGGCGCCGGGTCTTTTTGCGAGAACTTTAGAATTTAGTCATCCTTCCCGCTGATGGATGCTGTAGGGAATTTTACCTTGCCAGCTGCTTGAGTCGCAGAAGACACTGGAGGCGGATGGCATTCATTGACTGCGAGGAATGAGATGTCAGAGCTGCAGGTGGAAATTCATTTGTCAAAATTGCCAGCTTGGAACAATAGGAGGCATCCACAGTTTTCTCTGCAGAGCTCACATTCTCGACCATCATGATGTCACCTGATGTGTGTGGAGGCGGGATGACATCTTTTGGCTCCGGAAGGGCAGGTGGAGGCGGGATGACCTCCTGTGGCTCTGGAGGCAGAGGCAGGGTTACCTCCCGTAGCTCTGGGATCATCTCTCACAGTTCTGATGTTGGGAGTGGTAGCATCTTCAACGGCGAAGGTAGAGATGGCAGCTGTTGATGCGGTGATGGAACTGCTGCTAGCAGGTCGAAAGCCTTCTCTGGGCAGCAGTGAAACTTGCCTACAATGCGAGAGCAGTCTCGCATTTCTTAAAGAGAGGGTAGTCTCTCTTAACATCCGAGGTCTTCTTGCAATAGCAGTAACATTACCTCATCCCCTTATACTACACAAAGACACATTCTCCATACATTATAAGGGAGTCCAGAATATCCCTCTCCTGGCGCATATCAAAATACGAGGTCTGTTCAAAAAATACGTAGACTGTTTGAATTGCGCGGGCCCTGTTGGTCCCAATCAAAATCGCTTGGTGTCTCCATCTTCTGACAGATCCGCTGATTACAAGGCAGTTTTTTGATTGCAAATATCAGTATTGGTTGATTAGCTACGCGGTTGTTTGTGAAGTGTGTTATTTTCGTTTGGCGGATTTTTAGAATGAGTGACTTGAACGAGCAAAGAGTTGCTGTGAAATTTTGTGTTAAACTCGGAAAAACTGCCACTGAAACTTTTGATATGCTCAAGACGGCTTACGGTGATGTTACTATGAAGCGTGCGACATGTTTTAAGTGGCATGCACGTTATAAAGATGGTCGTCAGTCAACTGCAGACGATGAGCGTCCTGGACGTCCTTCCACGTCAACTGACGACGCACACGTGGACAAAATCCACACCCTGGTTCGGGCAAATCGACGTCTGACCATCAGAGAGCTTGCTGAAGAGTGTGGGATAGCAGTTGGATCATGTCACGAAATTTTGACCGAAAAATTGAAGATGCACCGCGTTGCTGCGAAGTTTTTTCCACGCCTGATGACGGACGACCAAAAAGCCCATCGCGTCCAGGTTTGTCAGGAATTGCTTGAACGCTCAGAAGATGATGAAAACTTCTTGTCGAAGATCATAACAGGTGATGAATCTTGGATGTACGGTTATGATATCGAAACAAAGGTTCAATCATCCCAGTGGGTGGGTGAGACATCTCCCAGACCAAAAAAAGCTCGCCAAGTTCGTTCCAATGTGAAAGTGATGTTGATAGTTTTTTTTGATGCTCAGGGCGTAGTCCACCACGAGTACCTCCCCCAAGGCTCAGCAGTGAACCAGATTTACTACATCGAAGTTCTCAAACGTCTGCGGGATGCTATCCGGCGGAAAAGGCCAGAAATGTGGACGAGTGGTGATTGGTTGTTTCATCACGACAACGCTCCAGCCCATTCAGCCCTCAGAACTCGAGAGTTTTTGGCCAAACACTCGATCACTGTTCTTCCTCACCCACCCTACTCACCTGACCTCGCTCCTTGTGACTTCTTGTTTCCCAAACTCAAAAGACCTTTGAAAGGAAGGAGATTTGAGACGATTCCTGATATAAAGGCAAATGCGACGAAGGCGCTGAAGGACATCACAAAAGAAGCGTTCCAGGACTGTTTCCAAAAGTGTGAGTAGGAAACAGTGTGTGCGTCGGGGAGGAGAGTACTTTGAAGGGGACCCAGATGTGTAACTTCTGAATAAAGTATATTTTGTTTTATGTCGTCAGTCTACGTATTTTTTGAACAGACCTCGTATATGTCATTATTCTGGAGTCAAGGGGTATCAGAATGCTGGGGACGAAACATTCCAAGCATTTCCCCAAACTATGACATAAAATTCCGAATGTACCCCGTGGAAAGGAGCGTCGAAATTCCCCTGATGTGGACCGTGCGGTGGACAGGGTCGGCATTGTAAAGGTAGGTGGTGGCATTTCCAATCTTTACAAAATCCGCATCTAGAATGCGCTCAGCAATATTATATACAGCCCATTCATGAAATCACAGATGGGTACGGCCAGTCTGCAACCGCCATGACCTTGCACTCCATGATCACAAAGAAAATTAAAGTCTTAAAATGTTCGGGGGGAGAAGGGAGCTCTACGTAAAACACAAAAATCACTACTGTTCAAATACGGTAGAACCTCGTTAACAAGTGAACGCTTAATACATGATCGCCCTTAATATGTGATTTTCCTTTGGTCCCTTCCCCTTGAAGGCCATTTCTTTATAAATTCAGCCTGTTAATACGTATTTTTTTCAACAAATTCCGGATAAAGCGTAATTTTTGGCTCAAAATATTAAGAAATTCATTATAGGAATCTTAAATTGTTTGCAATGTGTTTGCAAATTTTTTTTTAGTCATGCGATATTCGATGATCTTCCTCGAATTCTAATTGGTTTTACTGGACATCATCAATGACCTAGGCAGAAACGCTATCGAACAGTCTGTGCCTTCAAATAGTTGTCGATTTTAGACGAGATTCTGTCCTATCTTCTGTACAGTGATAATGTTCCACCTGATAATTTATACTGGCATTGTACTTTAAAGAATGTAATTTCTAAAATTTATATACAATCATTTAATCAGACTCAAATAAGAGTTACTTCCAAAAGTAAATAAATAAAATGTATAAAATGATGCATGCGTCTCAGCTTATTTCATAACAAAACACTTTTGAGTTTTTCAGCGAATGAACAAACAATTTTTCAATCCCAAATAATGCATGATCCAGGATAATAGGCAGTTTTTCCTCAGTCCTTTGAAACACGTATTAACGGGGTTCTACTGTAGTCACAAAGTTCAGAATTTCCTCTAGCTCATTCTTAATCAGACTGTTGAAGCTAAGATTGGCAATTTCGTCGTGGTTCGTCCATTTGCTCTGTAGGATCTCGATTCACGATATTCTCTCCGGTTTCTCCGTTTCACTCCTGTTTTATCCTTTTTAATTACTTCATTATTCATGCAATTATTTTTGCCCAATTTCCTTCCTTGTTCACCTTCTCTCTCTTTTCCGTAGATTGTCAGTGGAATAATCTATATCAAAGATTTTATGTAATTTATTTCTTCACTGCCTTCTGGCTTTGTGCCAATCATATATTTTCTGTGCTCTCATCAGATTCTTTAATTTGTCTACCTGCACGAATATGATGATTATGACTATGGGCCCTGAACGAGTAAAAAACTTTTTTCTTGGAATTAAGAAATTTTGATGCCTTTTACCGCGTCTCAGTATATGACATTTACGGCTTATTTTGTCTTAAAAAATATTAAAGTAAATAAAAAATGGGTAATTCGAAATCATGATCTGTAAATTAAGGTGGTCGTTGAACTATTCCATCCCACCATTGTTGTATCAGATTAGTGAAAAAGATCACTATACAGGGCGAACCTTCTCATCGGTCCGATTAACAGCCATTCGCAATGTTTAAAACCAGCATTTATTATATTTTATCAATTATTTTAAACCATGGTCAATAAGTAAGGCCAAATAAATAAATCTTATTTGCTGATCATAGAAATACGAATAAAATTAGGACCCTATCAGACCGGATACCACCAGCGGCAGACAAAGTCATTAACCCTGTTTTTTTGCCTAGTTCAACGACCACCTTAATTTACAGATCATGTTCGAAATGTTAGGAATTTTAAAAAAATGAGGAATTAAATAATTGTTTTCAAATGTTATCTAAAAGTATGATTACTCGTACTTAATAATATTGTATGAATATTTTTGAATGTGTAATTTGGAAAAGAATAGGGGAGATTAGAGACAGTTGATACAATTTATTTAATATTTTGTAAAACGTTTATAAATTTCAAAACCATTTGAAACAACAGTTTGTTGTTTTGTTTGTTTAATGCCAATATTCATTTCCATGTATGAAGCCTAATGTCCGTAAAAAAAAATTTTATTCGACCATGTTGTCTCAATATGCCCTACGTTGAGGTAAGTTGAAACTATAATATCTTAGTTTAAAATAATACCCAATTGATTTTAGAAAACAGCTGATTATTAAGAAATTTCAATAATTTTTGAGATAATGAGCATACAATTATCAAGAGTGGAAAAAATGGTTGTTTGAAGTTAAAAAAATTGAAATTGAGATACATAAGGCTTCACTTGAACAAACTAGAAATAAAGGTTTAGGACGTAAGTTCTGTTGTTAAATAGAACTGAAAAAATGGTGAATTTACCTTTCCTTTAAATAATTTTGTTCAGCACAACTAAGCGCTTTCACTAGGACTTGTTTCAAATGCATCAGATTCAGAGTGGATGCAAAAGCAGAGTCACTTGCACACACTGTATTCACATACGAACAGTCTTCGTCATCTTCTGAGTTTGTATTCTTTTTCGAAGCTGCTCGTCTCTTCTTTCTGACGAGTTTATCTTTCCTTTGTCTCTTTTCCATCATTTTCCTTTTTTCCTTTCTCCACCAATTTGAGTAGTCGTTTTAATACTCTTTCTTCTTTCTTTCTTTCTCGTTCTTTTGCTTCATTTTCCAATCATTATAGTGTAACAACCTATCCCATGAGAAATGTCTCTACTTGCCCTACTTGCAATCACTGTAGTTTTCTTCTGTAGAAAAAAAATAAATTTATTTCGTACTGGTTAAGCACAATAAACGAGCTCTCCCGTCTAGGGTGATGTAATTAAAAGAACGAGCACACAGTTTGAAGACTATTTCATCTTCTGTTTCATTTGTTATAATATAAAAAAATTATACATGTACGATGTACCAACATGCCCCTGTATCAACTTATCCTAGTCTCCCCTAATGAACAAAATTCTAACTATGAATCAAATTTATACCAATGTGAATTTTTTACCTTTCGGGATCAAAGACATATGGATTTGGATAATATTGTTCGTCGTGATGAATACAATACATTGGTATTGCGACAGTAGCTCCTTTCTTTAAGTCAATACCATTCAAATTATATCCATTCACTTCGCATGTTCGCTGAATTCTAAGCAAAATAATCAGAAATTTCATTTACTTTATTATTACTTCTTTACAATATTAAATTAAAATGAAGTGTGCATGGCTCAAACATAATAAGATCAATATATTTAAATTAATAAAAATAAGCCTTAAAGGATTAAACGAGGAAAAACGACTGAGACTAAGCATTCATGGTTTAATAAATTCAGATATAAAATAAAGTGAAATGGTAGAATGGCACCTTCACCCAGGCTTACCACTTTAGACATCAAATTAATACTATTTAAGAGATAGAGTTACTTAATTTTATTTAATAACAGATTTAAGCACAGTTTACATTGAGCTGGAGCCGTGTAGGTATTGTGTAATATTGTTATTGGTCGGCAAATAACTAACAATAGGACAGGCATGTAAGGTTGGTTGGTTGGTTGGAGCTTTAGGGCACGTCAACTACAGTGATGATTTGTGTCCTATACGAAAGATTGATACTTACTGAAATATAGGACAAATCACAAGACCAACAGTAAAAATCTCTAATAAAACAATTTACGTATATCAAAAAGTAAGTAACCTCAACAAAAACAGACCAATAATATAACATTTATTATCCATATACCGTAAAACAAGGAATCACTATATACAACATTAACAATATGTCAGATCACTTATCTAGGGCTTCGCATCGTCGTACGAAGATAAGGAAGCCATCTGACAAAAACGAGAAGCGGACGACGCCGACGGCAGAAGTTAAGCACCATCGAGCGGGGTCAGCATCGTGTTGGGTGGAGAATGACGTCAGCCACTTCTCTCCTCCTTCAAAGATTTTTCGAAGCGCCCAACAACGCAGGAGGAATGCTGGGAGACGCTCATTCGCCGACAATAATTTTATTCAACAGAATAAAGTTATTCAACGAATGCAAAGCAGTTCGGCCGATAAAAACCCAACGCAGATGACAGTCGAGAGAGAGTGCCAGAGAGAGCGTCCGACGAAGCGACCAGACGAGCCCCAGGGGACCTCTTGGATGAAAGAGAGTCGGAAAGAGAGACCAAGGAGACCGAAGGAATCCTCATGGAGGAAGGAAGGCGAGCCACATCGAGCTACCGGAGCCGAACCAAGTAAACGGATCTCGAATCAGCCGTTTACCAATAAGGGACGTCAATCTGCAAAAGGGAGTAGGAAAACTCAACCCCGTCGAAGCAGGAGCCCCGGCCGTCCACAGAGCTCGAGCCGAACAGCCGCCACGTATACTCGGAACGTTGAGTTCTCTCGGAAGGGACCGATCGTCAAGACAGGTCGTATAAATTCGAAATTCAAATTCCCTAATTATTGTTTCTCTATCGAGGAAGAAGCTGATAGCGTAGCCGTCGAAACCGAGAAGGCAGGAAGCCCGAATACAAGTGGACGAGAGCATTATCGCCCAGCGAACATTCGCAAGGAAGAAACGTGCGGGACGCCCAATGGCACGGAATCCACGTCCAAGGATAATCATCTAGTTCACAACCGCAAAGCGATAGGTCCACGCTTACTAGAGAAGAGGAACGAAACCTACAGCGACTCGACCGTAGCCCGTTCTGAAGTCATAGGCCCCGCAGGTGCGCTCCGCGTTGAGATCTCGCGCTGCGAGTTGCGCTTTGCTAAGCCGCGACCGTGGGCAGGTAATCAGATAATTTTTGGACTCTTAGTCGTAGAATTTATTTTCCTTGGATACAATTAATGATCGAATAACTCTCACCTCTCTACCTCTCTCTTATCGTTTGACTATTGTTTAGTTTGATTACTTGGATGGGATTAATCTTCTAGTTATCTGCAGAATAGTCAAACGCGTAATCATTAAGTTGTATTTAGTTGCTCATATTAATCTCAGTTGTTCGATTCATTTTGTGCAGACGAACTCGACGTGAACAAACGGACAGACACAGCGAAGGCTATTTCCGAAATTGCCCACGTTCGACCGAACGACACGACTGAGTTAGGAGCGACCTCTCCTTACTGGACCCAATTAACAAGATGGACGTCAGGACTTGATTACAATAGATGCCAGCGAAGAACTTATGCCCAAGTTCTGAAATCTTTCGTCCCGAAGATTGAAGCATCATAAAATTGTATCTATTAATTTGTATCTACAAAATTCACTCTGTTTTGATTAAACGTAGCATTATACCTACTATATCGTCTCCTCCCTTCTCTTTCACATTACTCTGCATTATCACAAATCTAACTAAGAAAAAGTCGTGAAACAATAGCTATAAATCAGGAAAAATTATAAAAAACACCACATAATGGACACCTAAAAGATAAAAATTTCACCTAAAAGTTAAAACATACATATGTTTATAAATAGGGAAACTAAATGAAAAACTTTAAAGTTGGTTAGTGAAAACTATCTTCGTAGATTTTATGCATTTCATTTTCCTATAAGTTCAGAAAATCACCCTCAAGTTATTAGATTTGACTCAAATACTTCCTTGTTCACGTGCAGAGATATTTAAGAGAGGATCGTGTAATTTGGACCCCCTAAAGGAAAAGGGCTGTAAGTTCTATTCAAAATGAAGTAGCTCCAATGGGCAAGTTGCATGAAATTAAAAAAAAATAATTTTCGATAGTTTAGATCACTAATATACCGGTATGGATATTCTTTTTTTCTAATAGAGGGTATTTCTTTTTAAAAAATTATTAAAGTTGACACCACCAAAAAACGCTACGTCATAGCTCAAGAGTGATGTGACGTCACGTGCCATGAAACCAGAAACCTTGCCTATCTCTTATGCTGCTTTTCATGATCTGTCTGCATAGAGATATATGTTAGATGCCTAACATCTTTATCTATGATCTGTCTGTAATAAACATGTATGCTTACAATTATTATTTCATTCCCATGTATACAAGCACTAAGTATAATAAGATTTAATAAAGCATTCATAAGAGCACCAAAACATCACGAGAGAAGAAATAAAAATAGATGAAAGTACTGAGGAGCGATACTCGTTGCGAAATTAACGTCGGTTTCCATGACCTCTTACTCGTATGTTATTGTTCGAGTTTGAGCTAGCCGAAGAAGGAATAGACAAAAGCACATGGGATACAATTAGTTTTTTCGTCTGATTCTTCAGACGTAGCAAAACTTTGATCCGATTAAACTTTAAATTTCGCCCGGTTTCGATCACTTGTTCAAGTGTATTATTTACTCATGGATGTATACATCTTATGTTTGTCTCGGTGATTATCGACTGTAATCCTGAATTCCACAAAGAGAAATATAGACATGAAAATAAGTAATAGAAGGACTCGTTTTTCGAACAAAATTTCGTGAGCTCTATTATTTTATCATAGATAGTTGCGTTTTTATCTCTTCTCGTCCGGCCGAGGAGGGGGGGCGCGCAATCGAAACGTCGGCGCTATGCCTTCATATGGTGCTGTAATTTTTAAATTATATCTGAAATATAAAAGACTTTTCGCGAGTTGGCAAAAAATTGTACAACCACCAGAAAAAATAAAAAGGGAAAAAAATATGGATAAAAGTAATAAGATAAAATAAATAAAAGACTCTTTGACCACAAAAAAACAACAACTTTTTGTTGTGGTCAAAGAGTCTTTTATTTATTTTATCTTATATCTGAAATGATCGATTTTATTGTTCGAGGAGCTTTTAAACAACCTGTTTGACTTGTGTAGTATCAATTTGTTACTGGATGATTTAATTATGCATTAAAATACGCGAAGAAATAGCGATATCGCTAAACAAGATGCCATTTAGGAGCTATCCCCTTTCCGCGCATGCGCAGTGTCAGAGCTGATCTACAAAGGCGTGTATCGGCCTCGGTGGCTCAGCAGGTTGCGTGATCGCCTCTGATGCCCGAGTACGCGGGTTCGATCCCGGCCGAGGACGACGAGGATTTTTCAGGGGGAAATCCTGAGATCACGCACTTCCTTCGGAAGGGAAGTAAAGCCGTTGGTCCCGTGTAGTCGTTTGCCGGCTGCACGTTAAAGAACCCTTGCGAGGCAAAATTTGCGGCCCCTATAACGCCGTCCTGAAATGACCATGGCAGTTGAAAAGGACGTTAATACCAAACAAACCAAACCAAACCAAACAAAGGCGTGTGTTTCAATGGCGTGTGATGTCACACATCGTTTTAATTTGGGGGCGTGGTTTTGTATTTTTAAAGTTAAATTTGATAGTTTTTTAAATAATTTTAATATCTTTAATGGCGATTTTCATATTGAGCGTACCGAAATCTATGTAAAACAGGCCTTCTTTTTAAAAAAGAAATTCCATACAACTTCCCCATTTTCAAACGTAGGTATATAGTGGACATTTCGGGCTATCTTTGGGTGCGCTATTTTTATGGACTACTATAATGATATGGGTTTCATATGAAATTTAAATTTTTTTGCATTCGGTCCAAATTACACAACGAGTAGTGTAAACTGAGCCAGGTGGTCAATTACAACTTAGGCCGAGTAATAGCAGAAACTTTGTTTTAACTTATGTGTTTATTAGTGCTCTGTGAAAAATACAAATGATCAGCAACCCTATGGAACGTTTTAGATGAGGTGAGCTTATATCTTAATTAAATAACGTGTGGGTTACGTTTATATAAAGTCAAAAATATAAAGTTAAAATGTTGGATATGTCAAAAAAACGTCATACTGTTCGGCGTGTAAATCGACCCTGGTCTAATTTATGGAAAGTACATAAGTTCCAACTAGACAATATGCCAACAACTCTAAAATCAAAAATGGCAACCAACCTTCAAAACCTTTCCAACTAAAACCATGCCTATTAACAAGTACATAGACCTTTTTCTTTAACCCATCCCTGATACATACCAGCAATGACACTTAGTTACATACACGATTAGTATCTTACCTAAAAGTAACATGAGACCGTACCAAAACAGAAAATTTGATATATTTTCACCAATAACTCAAGCATTACAACCCGTGTTTTTCATACGCTTCTAGGTAAGGGCTATGATCATTTTTCAATCAGGAGAGTAGCACCATCTAATGTGCAATTGTGCAAAATAAGGCTGGTTCGATTTACACGATGGTCCAAATTACATGGCTCTTCCTTAACCTTCACAATCCAAACAACAGCACCATCTAGCGGCGTTTATAAATATATGAAAATTACTTCATGAAATGGTTTAAAAAATATAAAAATACAAAGGACTATCAAAAAGTTTCCGGAATTGTAGTCTAGCCAGTGAGCGCCGTAAGCCTGGAAAACGCCACTATGTAATCAGCGCCCTCTACATCCCAAGCGCGCCCACGTGTGGTTACATCGTGTTCAGATGTGTCATTCGGGAGCTGTAGCGTGTGCTTGTAAAGGCTTGTGTACACGGAGATAAAAAACGCATGTCGCAGCTTCTTGGTGTAAACTACGCATGCGCGCAAGAGACGCTGGAAATTAGAAAATAAAGGTTCCGTTTTCATGACGTCAGGATTTCACAGGATTTCATGGCGTTTGACGCGAATCGCTGAATTTGTTGCCGCTGATGGTTTCCACGAGTGACGCGGACAGTGACGGCCTTGAAGCTGCGATATGCGTTTTTTGACGCCGTGTGCACAAGCCTTAAGAGGGTGTAACACACGTTGGCGCGAAGTCACAGTTTGAGCAGAGAGCAAACTTCAAGTTCATGTTCAAGCTTGGAAAAAGTGCTACGTAGACACTGCAAGCACTGAAACAGGCGTACGGGGATAGTGCCCTTAAGAAATCAGCTGTGTTTGTTTAGTTTAACCAGTTTAAGGTGGGCCAGGACAGTCTGAAAGATGAGCCGCGATCGGGAAGACCAACAACCTCCAAGCAACCTGAAAACGTCGCAAAAGTTCCGGATTTTATGCGTACTGATCGGAGGACAACCATCAACGAATGGCTTCAGAAATGAACATTCTTTCGGGTCTGCTCAGGCGATTTTGGTTGAGGAACTGGGGATGCGATGGGTCTGCGAGAAGTTCGTTCCGGATCAGTTGAATGCAGATCAGATGGAATGTCGGATGTCAATTGCTGGTGATCTGTTTGAAAAAAGGACTATGTGGTCAACGTTTTGTGTCAAAAGAACAGATCGAAGCAAGTGCAACAGCCGGTCTCAAATCCATTCCAAAGGAAGAGTTCGCTTTCCAGGAATGGCAGTCTCGTTGAAGAAAGTGTGCGTGTGTGTGTGTGTGCGTTTGTGTGTGCGTGTGCGCGTGTGTGCGCGCGTGCATGTCCAAGGAAAGTAGTTTGAAGGGGATTAATGTCGCGATGTGCATACTGTATCAAATCGCCAGCCAGAATACAATTCCGAAACTTTTTTGATAGTTACCAATCAGCACGTGAAAACTTTTGGACTTTGAATGTGATGAAAAAAAATATATACAGGGTATATCACAGTCACAAACTTCTGGTATTGATTCCCCACAGCGACATGAAAACAAAAGTTCATGTAAACATGGTTCGAATAACGAACCGTTTATGAGATTTCCGCAGTTAAAAGTGAAGCTTCAGCAGCTGGTTTTATACTCTGTGAATGACAGGTGACATGCGGACAAGCTATTCGAACAGAAGACAGCCACCAACATAAGGAAAAATTTAACAGAGAACAAAGGCTTCATAGTAGGGGCTGACAAAGGAAATGCTTCTGTTATTATATGTAAAGACTACAACAGCAAAATTGAGAAGTTCACTGAAGATAACGGCTTTATACTCTTAAAGAAGGACCCGACCACAACCTTCCAAAAGGACATCAAGTCAGCTGCCAACAATTTCACCTCCCAGATCTTCAAAGACATCAACCAGAAAGTAATATGCACTAGGCCCTCCCCTCCCGCATCAGGACTCTTATAAAAATACATAAGGCTCTATATCCCATTCGCCCGGTCATCAATTGCAGATCGGCCACATTCTACAGCCTGGCCAAGAATACATCGAATATCCTCAATGACCACACACGAAATCGACCTTTGGAAAACATCATAGACAATGACAGCTTGAGCCTGGTCTCACTGGACATCGAAAACTTTTAAACATCCATCCCGTTTGCACAGACTATAGAAATCATCAATGACCGTGTATCTACACTGGGAGTAGACGACAACACCAGAGTAGGCGCCATAACTGCCCTGAACACCATCCATAAGCAGAAATACTTGTAATACAACAAACAATTCTACAGGTTCCCCACAGAAGTTATGATGGGTCCACCTATCAGTGCGAGCATTTCCGAATTCTTCTTACAAGACCTTGAGGATAAACATGTAACGCCCATGATAGAAGACGGTACTATCCTTTACTACTAAAGATACGTGAACAACACTCTGATAGCTTACAACAAAGAGAATACCACGGTAGAAGGCATACTGAACAAATTCAATACATTCCATGACAGTATATCATATACGACGGACGAAGAAGAAGTTGACAACAGCATTAGTTTTCTGGATCTAACACTGAGAAAAAACCCATCCACTAGAAGAATAGACTTCTCAATTACAGAAAACCAACAGCCACCGACAACCTAATTGCCTTTGGATCCAGCCACCCTCCACAACACAAGGCGGCGGCCTACAAATACTTTTTTAACCGAGCTTTGACATAACAAATTTCTGAAGCGGACAAAAACGAAGAACTGCGCCTCACTTACGATATCGCAAGAAAGGATGACTTTCCGGTTTAAGTCACCAGATCGATATTCCGGAGGACAATCCGCAACATCGACACATGACGGAACAAAGAGGACCAGGTAAGAGAATTCACGAAACGCCACATTCACTTACATGGGCCCAAACATTACTAGGGTCACGAACGTTCTTAGGAATCACGGATTGAAGGGTAGTGTCACGGAATTCACATTACGTAATGAATTCCGACGACGTCAACCATCATCGGCGTACACGTGTCTTCTATGCTAAGAGAGCAGGCGAGGGTCGACGAAAGGAGATACGTCATGTAATGCGACACTCGAGAGCCAATCACGAGCAGGAGCGCCAAATTCGAGAGGAATCGTGTAGCTGCAAGGGAGAAAGGAGACGTTCTGTGGAGGCCAACCGAGAGGGATCGGGAGAACACTCGGTGACGGAGAGAAGGCTGAGGGAGAATGCTGCCGGCGATAGGAGCAAGGAACAAGGCAGCAGGAAGGTCCGCCGTGATAGGTTCACCGTCCCCAGTTTCGCAGCTAAACGTCAAGGAATTCGTTTCGTCGGAGGCCAGCACCCCCGTTACGACGAAGCCAGCGCGTTCGAGGAGCGAACGGTGGAACGAGCGGAGCACGGAGAGTGGAGGCGGTACGAGGCAACCTGGACTGTGTAGTGAGGTAGCAGGACCCTGGATAATGTACCTGGTAAGCGCCCAGTTTTATGTTGCAAGGCATTTCAGCGAAGCAAGGGAGTGCTTTTTAGAATTACGTTATCCAGAGCTACGTAGCAGCTCAAACGTTCAGGGCTCGTGGCCCTTTGGCCTTAAATCGTACCTGGTTCACTATGTGGGGATACCTATGTAATTCGCCATCATCCGTAATTGCTCGTTTATCTAGCTCATATCTGGGTGTATTCCAGTTTTCTGGTGCTGTGTGTGACTTTGTTCGCCGTTATTGTAAAAAGGGGAAGAACGAGCAAAGCAAAGAACGTGGCGGTAACTGTGCGCCGCATTTCTCCCATAAGCGATATGGTTTATGTACGATTGGAGACGGTTTAGCGTCACTCAATTAAACCAGCGTTTTGTGAAGTTCTGTGTTAGATGTAACGGACATGTATTCTAATTACTAGCTGGGTGGAAATAACATTTCTCAAATTGTAGTTTGTTGCTAAGACATTCTTTCTGAATAGTAGAAGGGTGTAGCTTAGTTGTGATTAAGTTCTTGTGTGATATTTATATGTGGTGCCGGAATTGTGTCTTGCCATTTGTACACTTGGTATACTGGTGACGTAGTGTATGCATATAAGACATTCTTTAATTGGTCATAGTTAGAGAACTGAACTATTTAAAGGATG
Organism: Rhysida immarginata; assembly: GCA_023313115.1. Classification (NCBI taxonomy): domain Eukaryota; kingdom Metazoa; phylum Arthropoda; class Chilopoda; order Scolopendromorpha; family Scolopendridae; genus Rhysida; species Rhysida immarginata. The sequence goes on along the minus strand of JAHWFO010081521.1, from coordinate 88,432 downwards.
TTTAGTCTTTGTTACGATGTTGCATATGTATAAAGCTAATTGATGTAGTGGTATCAAGCTTTAGTGAATCGTTATAGATGTGATTGGACATTTTTGAGGCTCAGTGTAGCCCTGCAAGACTTTCTTTAATTTTTGTGATATTGGAGGGTATAGAATTGTGAATGACTTTCATGTTCTGTTATACCGATGTAAATGGATAAAGCTGTTAGATTTAAATTGTATCAAAGCTTTAGTGATTTATCATTGTGTCTTATATCTAAAAATTGAGGTGTGTATATTCTGAATTATATTTACTTTGGTGTTGTGGGGATGTAATATAAATTATGTGTTATGTCGAGTATGCCTTAATCATAATATTATTATCTATTAAGATTTGTATTGGGTATAACATGATTTAACCTAAGAGGTTTAGTTATACGTTTGAGTTTGTGAGTTTAGGTTTACCTAGGATAAGTCTCCTATTTTGATTTTAATAGTGATAATTTCTTATTCTTGTTACATCTTTTATATTACCAATAAACTTAGTTTAGTTAAAGTTTACCCCTTCCCTGTCAAAGTGAGTCATTTACTTCCACTGTGTCATTGCTCACGTTTTTCAATATTTTTCACCGTGACAGGGAAGGCGCGTGGTAGAGAGCGTGCTACGACAGCGGCGGAATTACGAGGTTTTCCGTTGGTAGTGTTTGTTAAGTGTGTGTTGGTGCGTGGTACAGAGTTACTACGTTCCACGGTTTAGTGAAATAGTGCTGTTTGTGTTTTTTTTTTGTGTGACGGCTCTTGGAATAGAGCTAGCTTCATTCTACGGCCTATTGGGAAGACGCGTAGTACAGATTTATCGGCGTTTCTCGGATTGGTGAAATCTGGTGGTGCTTTTCTGTGTGAAGTGTATTTAAGCCTACAACTAAAATTGTAGTTTTCACTTGGAAACTGCGGTGGTTTGATTTCAAGACAGATTCAGCTTATTCTTAGTGTTTTGTGCTCCAGGTGAATAAGTTGCTAATTGAAAGTGCAAATATCAAAAAAAATCTTGTTGTAGTGATCCATCGTGTGATAAGTGGTGTAAACTGTGTGTAGGTGCGTTACCTCTTCAAGTAGGTTGTGGGTGTGGCAAAGTGCACTTCAGAGGAGCGGTGCTTCAAGTTTGTGGTGCTTCTACAGCAGAGGGACGTTATTATCCCAGTTTGCTGATATATTTTGTGCCTTCAGAGAAAATGGAGGTATCTTGCATTGAAAAATTAAAGAAGCTGGAGTTTCGAAATATAGACATCGAGGTATTTAACATGGCCTACGTTGACTTGGCAATGCAAGTTGTATCCCTCACCGAGAGTGAAAACTTGAAAATATATATTGGTGCATTTTCACAGATGAGGGAGTGCCTCGAGGAGACCAATCCGAACGATCTAGCCGAAGCTATGAGTGTTACGGGATCCATGCTGTGTCCAAGTAAGGATAATGTGTCAAACGAATGGGCAGAAAAGCCTAGTGCGTCGAAACTGGGTCGACAGAAGTGCAACGCAGGTGCCAGATCCAGGCTTACGCAAAACTCTCAGGTGAGCCATAGTAAGCCTCTCGGAAGGAAGAAGAAGAGACACAAACGGAGAGGTGCCATCGAATTGTCTGCTATAAATAAAGCTTATTCTGTAGAGCCACCCATATTTTTACCTCCCGAAGACAAGGCCAGCAAGCAGAAGCTTCGTGATAAAAGCGATACCGCTAAAGCGAAGGGCATAGAAAAAGACTGTTTCGTGGAACCACCAATATTTGGGTATCCGGAAAAGGAGGACGGTAAGCAGTATCGTAAAGGAGAGCTTCATACGCTGGAAGACGATAAGGTGAATCACGAAAGTGCTACGGTAGAAAGTACTTAAAGGATGTCGGATGGTGAGTTCATTTACAAATTTAATAAGCAAAATGAACAGGATATGGTCCGCATTCGCAAATTCGGCACTGAAAAAGAGATCGTAAAGCTTGATAGCCTGCTGAAACTTCTAAAGTCAGGCTACATAAGTGTAGAACTTCTTAATGAGTGTTTGGCCGAAGCAAGCCAAGATGTATTCATTGACCAATCGACTAGTCTGGACCAAAAGAGCCCGAATTCGGAGATGCTGGGGCAAACGAACAATAATGCCATATCAGTACAAAATTTAGAGGAGGCTCTAAATCAGAAATTAGTCATTCTACAAGGTCTAATCGGTTACGTGAAGGTATGCCGTCCTGTACAAGAGTATGTTGCAATTAACAAATTAATAGTGCTTTCCTGGGAGTGCCCTTTTGTGGAAAAGAAGCCGAATACGTCAAGGAAAGATATTCTAGACAAACCAAACGACAATTCATCAAACCTATTGGATGAAACCGAGAGAAGGTTTCTAGCCATGGAAGATGACAGGTCGTATCGAAATCTTGATGACAGCTGGGAACACGCCACTCAGCCACAGGCCCACCAAAGGAGTGTCCTCAAAACATTGACAAGAATTGCTGATACACTGACGAGAATTGAGGATTCGCTAGCGACTCTTATGGTAAAACAGGAGCATCATGGAACAGGCGTTCAGACGATTGGGAAAAGTGTGTGTGTTTCTTTGTGTATGTGTTTACCTACATGCGTAATTATCCCAGGCAACGCTGGGTCCTCTGCTAGTTCTATATATATATAAAGAAGGATATTTGTTTGTTTGTTTGTTTTTTATACAAATCTACAGTTTTGTTCCGATCTTGATAAATTTTCGCATACATGACCTTCAAAGCATAAGGTGCTGTCTACCGCAGATTTCGAAAAATAATAATAATTGATAAAAAATGGATATTCATGTTTATGACAGGGCATATTAATGAGAAATATCTCATGACAAACAATGCAAGTCAAAGTTTTTAAAACAATAAGTATCAACAATGGTGTCAACACGGAATGCACCAACACTATGCAAGGATCAACAGTATATGTCTCTTGACCAACAATGCAAGGTAAAGTTTGTGCAATATAGAATTCAATGCTTAGAATTCTTCTTATTCAGGCTTTTCTTAGAAAAGAGAATTCTTAGTACTTAACAATTTCTTGAAAATCTTTAAAAATGATCAGTAACTGGAGATAATGAGTTAGCAGACTATTGAGAAACAGTGAAAGACGATAGAGGAAGCACTCCATTAGCTCCGTGCTGTATTGAGCAAATGGTAAGCAAGTAAATAGAAAAAACAGCGACCGATAGACTACACAAAGTGATGAATGGCTAATTATTGCTTCAAGACATCGAAAGAAGAAAGGAACATGTAACAACAGCAAGTGTACATCTAAAGTAAGATTACGTGAGTAAAAAACTTATTTAGACTAGAAGGCATCCTTGGAGAGGTCCATCCATTGTGACGCTTTAAAAATTTTTTTTTCCGTAAATCAAGCCCCGGTATATCACCTAGAATGGATTTTTTCCTGTCTTTCGGATTTTTCTTAGAATGGATAGTCCCTTCGCTCTGTATTGCAGTGACTGAGTTATTATTTAACCAATTTAAAGGTTTAATTCAGCTTTCTGAGGTTGTTCTGTTTACCTACAAGCGTAATTATCCCGGGCAACGCTGGGTCCTCTGCTTGTGTTAAATATTGCCGTTGAGAAGGTGGTTCCCATGGCAACCGACCTCTAGCATGACGTCATCAATCTTTAGTTGTCAGGCGTGACAGATATAGACGGCCGTGCTTCATTCTCCCGCAAATGGATTGTGGGAGAACTAAGTCATATATGATGTTAGATAAATACCTTACTTAACGTTCTTTTCATCGGAATTATTTTAATAATTTAATTTAAGCTAATTAATAACTTTGAAAACCAGTTCTATGATCCAAGCTGGATATCTCAGGACCAACAATGCAAGGCAAAGTTTGTGCAACAATAGGCCCGTCGTGTTCGCATCAACAATGGTCTCAATGCGCAAATCACCAATGACAATGAGCAGAAAATGATGATGCAATGATAGAAAGTTCATTTC
>JAHWFO010081521.1:51982-73027 GCA_023313115.1 Rhysida immarginata | reverse complement strand
ACCTTTCACTTTACCCACTCGATAAAGGGCAGGGGATGAGATTTTTTTTTCCACATTTTACATGATGCTCTAAGACTTTCTAAATAACACATGGGGTCTAACCCCTACCCCTACAAAATTAAAATTTTCAAAATTTACCCCTTCACCCCCAGGGACGCGAAAGGTTTTATTCTGAATTAGGGAACATTAAAACCAAATAATCAGTATTCATTTTCCCCCAATCTGTTCCCCTTGAGTCGTTATTTGGACCTAAAGACGGGACACCAATTATGAAACGCCCTGTATATACAAAGAAAAATCTCGCTTGTGGGAATTCATTATTTCTTTTATTAGGAAAATTTCAAAACTCCTTTGGCATATTTTAATTTCTTGTTTGCATATTGTTTGGTTAATATTTTTAAATACTGGTTCATTCTCATTTTAAATATGTAATTATGATAAGTGGAAAGTATAATTTAATATGAGAATGAGAACAATATAGTGATTTCCAAGAAAAAATTGGATGAATTTCTTCCAAAATGTTTTTAATCAATCTGTACGTAATTGCTCAATCTTCTTTTCAACAAAAGAAATCTGTTGATAGATATAAAAGATATTCATTGCCTTCAAATGTCAACCGAGAAGTAAAACACTTTAAAACCTTATGGTATGGGGTGTTTTAATAGTCAAAGAGCCGGATTGTGAAGAGCCGGATCCATACTAAAGTATGTACAGAATTGACGGAAGTCTGTCACTCCAATTATTGAGAAGGATTGTTCATCTGAAGAGGTTATTTTCCAACAGGATTGTGTACCAGCTCATACAACCAAAAAATTGGGAAAGAGAAATAAGTGTCCTGAAATGGCCAGGAAATTCGCCTGACATGAATCCAATCGAAAATCTATGGATAATAATGAAAAATAGAATCCAGAACCCGCGCCCAAGAAACAAAAAAGATCTTGTAGAGCTTTTACAGCACGTGACCATATAATGCACTGTGGGTTTGGATCATTGTTAGCAGGTCAGCCATGTTGGATAACATAAACGCTTTCGCACGCTATTCGCTATTGACAATTTTTTTCTATTTTCCACAGAAAACACCAGTTTTAAATGATCACAACATGAAATTTCCTGTGATAAACTTTGAATAGTGTTCCCCTGAAAGAAAGGAATGACAGCTTTGTCGTTCTTCATCTGAATAAATAAACAAGTTGAGCATTTGTAAGCTAAATTAATCACACGCTTTTAAAGATTAATTTGATCCCAAAAAGCTTTGCATTCATCATTGAGGGCCGCAGAGGTACTTTACGGGAAAAACAAAGAATTTTAATATTCCCAAACAATATTTTACCAAGTCAGCGTATTTTACGAATCTTCCAAAAAACAATACTCAACAACAATGCTTAACCGATTTTCTGAGTGAATGCGAAGATTGGTAAAAGCGAAACTATATAGAGGGTAACGACTTTTTTGTGATCCAGTATGGCGGCATTGACGTCGTGATGACGCGTAATGAAAAAGCTCTATTGAATGCATCAAAAACGTTTAAAATATATTACACAGGAGTTTTGCCTAAAAGAATTGAGACTGTTTTTACGGCAAAAGCTAACTCTACAAAATGGTCAAATAAAGTATGTATATATATAAAAAAAAAAGATATTTCCAATTTTGCAATACGTGAAATTAATTTCATTTCCGCTGACGTAATGTCTTTTGTAACAACAATGTCTTCAAAGCAATGATTAAATTTAATTAGTATTTTACTGACTTTGTTTTATTAATTTGTGCACTTAGTTATTTTACTATATTTAGTTATTTATTTTGTGCTATTAATTAATTATTAGCTTTATTTATTGAATTTGTTTATCATTTAATTAATCTATTCTTATTTTATTTTAATTAAATTTTAATTAAATTTTAATTTTTTTTTATTTATTTAATTTATGTTTGTCAAATTCCATCCTCAATATTTTATTTCATTTACTCATTAATATTTATTGAATTTGTCATTGAAATGCCAAAATGTATAATGCAGTAAACATTAGGAAGCAGTCTTCATGATGCCGCCTTCTTAGTTTGACAGAAAAAGCCAATGATGTGAATAAAAGAACTGGATTGCGCGCGAGTGAGGATCGAGCGTACGAGGGTTTTCCCTGAAAATGTAAGCGAGTGATCTGAAATGTGGGAGGGAGCAGCATACAATGAATACTCAGGATATAATGTTTTCCACATTACTGGCAGATAATATCAGCAGAAAATATTAATAACAGAATACTGGCTAGTATTAATGCCTATCTTTCATTTACTGTTTTTAAATTGGTTATTGCAATATATTTATATTAATAAATAGTTCAACCAGTTTAAAAAATAAATTACTTCTTTATTTGAATTTACCCACCATCTACCCGCTACGAAATTATTATTCCAATAAATTTGTGTATTCAATTATTAAGATTAATAAAAAAAATTGTATGCTATTTATTCTTGGAAAAATTATGACTCCTTTATTTAATTTTTAAATAAAATTTTTTTGATTATAATTTAGCAAACAGGTTTACTTATTTGACTTTTAGGCCCTTCGCACACAAAGCGACTAAAAAGAAACCAAACTAATTAGAAACTCAAACTGCCAACCAGTTACCAACTGTAAATCGCACACGACGCTACTGAAAATTTATGAAACTCAATGACTATCGTGCTCGCGTTTTCCCTCGGAACACATGCAAAGTCACTTCTCGTATATCGCGGCTTTGTTATAACATTGGGTTTAAATCAATGACGTATATTAAAGATAGACTCCGAATCCTATTGTTAACAGCGGCAAAAAGTGAAGCAAATTGAGCCATGATAGTTCTGGGCAGGAGTGAGCCGTGGAGTAATTAGCTGTCTGGCTGATTTGTTTTTGAAGATTTTGGGCCTGAGGAATAATTAATTCAAAACCAATCCTCAAAGTTAAACTGCGTACAACTGTAGACACAGACAAGAAAAAGGATCAGGAATCATTTTCCACAAAAATAAATCAAAAATACGTAACTAAAATGAAAATACGTTACTGAAAGACAATCGAAACGAAATTGAAATTGAAACCATGATCGAAAAATTGTTTATAAAATATAATAAAATACTTCAAATACAAAGTAAACGAAAAGATAAACTTATCACTCCGTGATCGGTGTGTGCAAGAATTATTAATCAGCTACTCTTGTGTTTAGCCATGTGTTTTGCATAATCTTCACTCACTTTCGGCCATGACAGTTCTGGGCATGGAGCTTCCCAATTTGCTTCACTGATATGGATTCAAAGTCTTTTCAATCCATATCAGTGATTTGCTTCAAGTTACAACAATAGGATTCGGATCTATCTTTAATATACCGCATTGGTTTAAATTATAATTTCATTTTTGTGATTAAAGCTATTGTTATCCTTTATTATTAAAATAGAAAAAAGGAAAAACTGGCAGAAGTAGAGGAAGTATCGGGTTCACCCCCTACATTGAAATAAATATAAAATGCAGAGCACTTGTTGCTGCAAGAATTGTCTATTCTAAATTCAAGGATTCTAGATTAAATGCAAGGATTGTTCTACCATTTTCGCCGTTTCACGTGGCCGTTTACAAAGCAACTCTAGAAATAAATCGCCGAGCAACTCTGCATGTCGAGTTGCGGATGACTGATCACCGACGCGTTAAGGTGGATTTCCATGTGCGCACTTTCTGCCTGAAAAACAGCGCTGACAAACGCGTACTGCCGAAGCTGGATTTCCATGTGCACGTCAACGCGTCAAATGACGTCATTTTCTGCCCATATCTGCAGCTTCTACCAATTTCGTTGCTGATTATATGGAAACACAAAAGCAGCGCGCTTAGACGCACTGCGGATTTCGGCAGAATTTCAAAGTAGAATCAGTTCAACTTTTGCTGCCGATTTGGGCAGAAAATGACGTCATTGATAGGATTCTACCAAGAACAGATGAGAATCCCCCCCCCTCCCCCTTCATCCATCTCTGATTCTACACTTGAAAACCTTTCATTCTGTTGTAACTACCAAATTATTTGTTGGATTCTTCTATTTAGAATAATATATAAAAATATATTTTTATTGAACTAAAATTTTATTTACTTAATTAGGTACTTATTTATTTATTTATTTATTTATTTATTTATTTATTTATTTATTTATTTTTAACATAATTAAAAAGAAGGATGTTAAACGAGCTTCATTTGTTTTGTAAAATTGAGCGTCGATGCATCGACTATCAGAATATTTCTTTATTAAAATATTACATAAAGATCAGTCAATGAATACAATAATAATATTAATATAGCTTCTTTGGTGGATTTTTGGATTATCATGGATAATCATAGATCACCATCGAACTTGATCTAGTAGCCCGAAAAGGCAGATAAACTTCAACAGTGTTTAAGCTTATATAAAAGGCACATGATACATTTTCGTTATTTCGTTATTATCATTATTGTTATTATTTCACCGACGCGAACAAAGGGCTGGATTTTAAAAATAGGCCTACACATTTAAAACGCGCCGTTCTTATATCGGTTCAAATAAAAAATATAAAAATATTAACGCTGTTCTGCCCGAAAATAAAGTTGTGTGCATTCTATCTATATTCACTTTAAAATACATGTCACAGATCACTAATATAGTACATGTGTTACTAATTTATGTCTGTGTCTCCAGTGTAATTTTCAACAGGAGCTTGTTTACACTTCGCCGCCGGGCCTGGCCTAGCGAACGACGGCAAAAGAACCAACTACTCCCGGGATTGAAACCATCGGCACCACGTCGTTCACGATCGTAGAACGTCTTGTTATTTAAAATAAAAATTTTAACGTAAAACCTATTCGAAAATTGCATTACGTGCATTCTTTTTTGCGTTCACTTAAATATCCACATAAATCTAGTGTAATTTAATTTTATACTTCTACTACGCTGTGGTTAGGCCTAGAAATAGACCTGAACCGAATGCCGAAGCTTTCGCTAGGTCTCTCATCGTGAACATGAAAACGCTAATGCACTTCTCTTCTACGAAGCCAAAACTCGTATATAATATCCATCAATTCTACACTGTCATCGAATATATTTTGATTGATCTATTACTTATATGCTGGGAGAAACATCGACACGAACACAAAGAAACGTGCCTGAACCGCCGCCATGATTTGTAACATGTTTGAGGCGTAGTGAAGTGTACTGCGCATGTGCAAAGAGAACAGCTGCTTACATGGAAACACGCTGTCGATAGAACGCGTGTTGCCAAAACTGCCTCGCTGCTCTCATACTTCCAGATTCGGCAGTACGCGTTTGTCAGCGCTGTTTTTCAGGCAGAAAGCGCGCACATGGAAATCCACCAGGTCGCTGATTGATCATATGGTAGCTGGCTTTCCTTCGACTTACACGCCTTTAAGGCTGTGTGTGCAGAGTGAACCTAACATGGCCCTCGAAGTTTTTCATAGTCAGTTGAGCGTTGTTTTCAAGGATAATTCACGTGAACGCTCCTCTGGCGTCGCCTCTTGCGTTACTACAATGCCTGCTCGGGTGCCACCTTCTCCCACTGGTACCCAACAGCGCTCTGGGGTAACCTGTTAACAATTATGGTGGCTGAGGGCTTGTCAGATCTGTTTGCTCTTCTAAGCGGTTTTCACCAGCATCCGGCACATCCAACGTTCGCGTTCCCCAGCCACTGCCTCCACCTAAAGTACGTGCCACGCGTCCAAAACGTAAATCTCGCAAACACGATGGCAAAGCCCAGGGGAAGAAACCTGCAGCAAACTGCGTTGGCTTCCCAAAGCAAGAATGAATAGTGGATACTGGCAGCTCCTTCCATGTCATTAAGGACAAGAGGTTCTTTACATCTATGCAAAGCTGCCACAGAGATATAGGAATCGCGCGTGTCCTGTTAACCACTGAGTCAGTTTTAACTTTACACAACGCGCATCATGCCCCCCATGCGCGATTTAACCTTGTATCGATGAGTCAGTTAACCAAACAGGGATATAATTTGTAGTTTGGTCCTAACGGTTACACAATAATTTCCGGACAAGGCGTACCCGTGGCCGCACAGGGGGAGGTCGCAGATCTCTCATTCCTCCCAGTTTCATATCAAACTCCACCCGTTTGCCAAACGGCGCATCCCGTTCATTCCCTCGTGTTTCTTATCTGGATGTCCATAATGCCTTAGGGCATCCGTCGAGAAAAAAGATCGCCAAAGCACTAAAATATGGCAGTACCCGTAGTCTAGAGAACTTTACAATTCCCTCTGAGATCACGCCATGTGTTCCATGTCTAGAGGCAGGGATGACTAACGCACCTCATAGAACTGTTCGACACTAACAGTCTACCCGCCATTTGTATCTCCTCCACGTGGACACGATCGGTCCCATACCAGTTATCTTTGCTTATGGCCACAGATACCTCTTGATCGCCGTGGACGATTATACCCGCAAGACATTTGTGCACTCTTTATCTACTAAGGCAGAGGTACCGCAAGCTTTAATAAATTTAATCAAACGATTACAACGATCGACAGAAAACCGACTGGTCTACATAAAACCTGACAACGGCACGGAATTCAACAACAACGAGTTAGCTGAATTTTGTACTAGAGAGGGGATAATGCTACAGTTTACCATACGTGAGAACCCCCAGTCAAATGGTGTTGCAGAAAGGGCGGTCCGCTCCATCTGTGATGGAATAAGAAGTCCTGCTTGCCTCTCCAACGTTTCCCACCAGTATTGGGATCTGGCAGCGGCAATGGCAGCATACAACTTGAACTCTTTACCAAGAACAGGACAACCGCTGTCGCCGGAAGAATTATGGTCTGGAAAGAGACCCACGTTCAAACATCGAGCACCATTTGAGTGTCTTGTCTACTATTTTATTCCCATATCTCAATGATCCAAGCTCCAAGCGCATGCGAAGCGTGGGATCTTTTTTGGGATACTCAGCATCGTCCCCAGGGTATCTCGTCTATTCACCTGAGGAATCCAAGCTGCTTCGTGCTCGATCTGTGCGTTTCTTTCCTGATAAATTCCCTGAATGACTGCGTCTCACGAACCATTGTTCACGATTCCCTCAATGCCACAACTTCCTTACGATTCTCCCCCGTTGGAAGTCCCCGAAATTGATGATACAGAACTCGTTAACAGACGGTTCTCACCCCTTTCCATTTCGGCCCTGGAAGAGACTCTTTAACAGTCACCTTCCCAAGTGAATGACACGTCAACTTCTATGCCTCCAGCTTCACCTGTGATAAGAATGGAATCGTAACGAGAACTGTTCGCAGTGGCAGTCAACACAGGAATGTCATTGCATCAATAAGATGTGAAATGTGCATATTTGCACGCACCTATTGACCATACTATATATGTGATGCCGCCCAAAGCACTGCCAGTCCGTGCAGACGAAGTGTGCAAACTTTGCAAGTCCCTGTATGAACTAAAGAATGTGGCAGATGTTGGTACATGAAATTGTGTCAACTCCTCCTTCGCCTGGAGTTCACGCCTTCACAAGCAGATGCTAGCCTCTTCATCTACAACGACGGCAGATGTTCAATCCTCCTCGCCGTGTATGTGTATGATATCGTCGCTGCCACTAATGATGTTCAACGCCTAACTTCCCTAGTGGATATTTTTCGACATACCAAGTTGGTGGACCTCGGAGATGTTCTTCACCTTCTGGGTATGCGAGTGAGCCGTGATGGTAACGCCATACAATTTTCTCAAGCTCACTACGTACAGGAAGTCATCCAAGGGTACCAGCTCCAGAACGTCAAGCCCAGGAGCACTTCTCTCAACCCACATGTAAATTTGGATGAAGCAGAAGGATCGCAACCAGCCGACCCAAATGATCAATCTCCTACCAATTTGCATATGCCCGCATGACATGTTCACGTAATGACATGTTCACGCCCGGATATAGCATATGCAATTACGAGATTGTCGTCATATGCCAGATCTCCTACCAATTTGCATATGACGGCACTCAAAGGTGTGGCAGCTTATCTGGCCCACATCTGTGAAACGTCACTGACCTTCGTTCAATCGACAGGTCTTTTGTGTGCATACGCTCATGCCGGCTGGAGCGTTACCTCACAAAGTACAGGATATTCTTGTGTTCTCTTTAAGATGGGTCAAAATACGTTCAGTTGGTGTTCAAAGAAACAGCCTCTTGTCGCCCTCAGCTGTTGTGAGGCCGAAGTGATTGCCATATCCGAGTGCGTGAAGTCGTTCCGATGGTTATGGGACCTCATTACTCAAATCGGACAGGGGGATTATATCACCTTTCCAACGACTATATACAGGGTGAATACAAAAGTCTGAACCCCCCTTTTATATTTTGAACCGAAGCCGATATGTCAATTTTGATGAATCCAATGAATAGGAAATTGTGGGTGGCCTATCCCATGGTGCACTTTTCATCATCCGAAATATGCAAATTAGGGCATTTTCAAAATTTATCTCAAAAACCGTAAGGGATAGAGAAAAAAAATCCAATTGCAAACTTGTTCAGCATAAAAAAACAAACAAAACAAAAAAAAATCATCCAAATCGGACCAACCAATCACCCACAATCACGCGGTGAAGTGTTTGTAGCTTACAAACAGTCACTACACAAGGAAAACTGAATGTTGATATTTCCACCATGTAAAGCATGCAAATCAAAAAATTAACATAAATTACCATACTCGTATTCACTTTCATGCGGAAAAGCAAATAAAAGGCATGAAAGACAGAAGACAGAACAATTCCAGGATGGCAAGCTACACTGTTCCGGAAATGGTCAACATGATCTTCTGCTTCGGAGAGGCAAGGAGAAACCTACATGCTACAGTTAGATTGTATCGAGACAGATACCCTAACGAACGCCATCCATCTCGTCAAACAATGCGTCACATTATTCAAAGATTCGAGGCTACAGGGAATGTTAATGCAGAACGAGGACGACCAAGGGCACAAGGCGACGAAGATACAACAAAACTAGTTCTGGCTGCAGTTGCTGCAAATCCCCACACAAGCAGCAGAGCAATTGCTGCAGATGTTGGGTGCCATCAGAGAACTGTTCTCAACATTCTACACGCACATCATTTTCACCCATACTATATTCATTGTCACCAGGATTTACTGCCATTGGATTACGTTGCTAGGGCCGCCTTCTGCAACTGGTTACTTGCCTGCCTGGATGACAGATGAAGCCCAGTTCACCAGGAATGGAGTTATCAACAGGCACAACCATCATCATTGGGCAGACAAAAACCCACGATGTCTGCGAGAAGCAACTCATCACGTGAACTGGAGAATCCATGTGTGGTGTTGATTGTACAATGTCACTGTGGTTGGGCCGTATTTTTACGATGGAACACTGACTGAAGAACGGTACCGGGCTGAAATTCTCAACGTGGTAGTCACAGACTTCATTGACAATTCGCCATTGGCCTCGTATCAGCGCACGTGGTTTCAGCATGATGGAGCTCCTCCACATTACGGGTTGGTCGTTCGCGAACGTCTAAGTGAGATGTTTGGACAACAATGGATTGGCCGAGGAGGACCAGTTCGTTGGCCACCCCGCTCCCCTGATTTTACACCACTTGACTTTTTCTTGTGGGGATACCTGAAAGACAAGGTTTATGCTACGCAGCCCGCCTCACTGGAGGATCTGGTTCAACGAATCCAGGAAGCGTGCCGAGGAGTGACACCAGCCATGCTTGCCGATGTTTTTGCGTCAGTTAGGTTCCGTGCCAAATTGTGTTATGGTGACCACGGTCGTCACATCGAGCATTTTGTTGATTAACTTTTTTTTTTAAACTGTTTGAAGTAACTTGTTTGTAAGCTACAAACAGTTCACTACGTGATTGTGGGTGACTGGTTGGTCCGATTTGGATGATTTTTGTTTGTTTTGTTTGTATTTTTATGCTGAACAAGTTTGCAATTGGGTTTTTTTCTCTATCCCTTACGGTTTTTGAGATAAATTTTGAATGTGTCCTAATTTGCATATTTGGGATGATGAAAAGTGCACCATGGGATAGGCCACCCACAACTTCCTATTCATTGGATTTATCAAAATTGACATATCTGCTTCGGTTCAAAAATTAAAGGGAGGTTCAGACTTATGTTTTCACCCTGTATACGGATTCAACATCTGCCACCGCATGTCTGAGTGCGTTGGGATCCAAAAGTAGAACTAGGCACTTTCTAAGATTGCGAAATCGATCTCCAGAATGTTGTACTCACCTATTGCCCGTCCTCTGACATGCCGGCAGATGTATTCACGAAACCTTTACCTGCCCCCGCATTACATAAGATTTGGGACCCGTTGTCTTTGTCCCAGCGGGACAGTAAAGTCAATTAGTTCGTTTTTTTTTGTAAGTATATACACTATATGATCACAAATATCCGGACACATGCACGTTTGCGCTCTAGCCACGATTTCATGGAACTCAATAGGGCGTTGCACATCCCTTTTCCCGAATCACAGCTTCCACCCTTCGGGGAAGACTTTCCACCAAATGTTGGTAGGTACTTTCCGGAATGTTCCTCCATTCCTCCCGAAGAGCGAGAATCAGTTCAGATGTGATCTGGCCCGCAAGCGTCTTTCCAATTCATCCCACAGACTCTCTATAGGATTGAGGTCGGGATTTTGTGCCGGCCAACCCATTTCTTCGACCCCTGAGTCCGCAAACCACTGCTGTACACGCCTCGCTTTGTGGCACGGAGCATTGTCGTGTTGGTAGAGAAATGGCCCGTTTCCGAAAAATTGCCACAACGTTGGAAGTGCACAGTTGTCCAAAACATTCAGATAACGGTCGGAGTTCATGATTCCTTGCACAGGAACGAGCTGGCCCAGTCCGTACCATGAAAATGAGCCCCACACCATGACTCCTCCTCCTAACTTGACTGTGGGCTCTGTGCACTCAGGTAAGAAGCGTTCTCCAGGTATGCGCCAAACCCAAACTCGTCCATCGGATTGCCAGAGTGTGTAGCGAGATTCGTCTGTCCACATTACACATTTCCATTGGTCCATTGTCCAGTTTCTGTGGGCTTTGCACCACTCCAGACGTCGCTTGGCGTTGACCCTGCTAATGTCGGGCTTGTGGGCAGCAGCACGGCCATGGAATCCCATCGTGTGCAGTTCCCGACGAATTGTCATGGTACTGGCATCATTTGCAGAGGCGTTTCGAAACTCTGTGGCAATTTTTTCCGCCGAGGACTTCCGGTTGCTGCGGGTGACACGACGAAGCACTCGACGGTCTCTGTCCGTTAATTTCTTGGATCTACCGGTTCGTTGTTGAACTGTTGTTGATCCCCGGGTCTTCCATTTCATAATGACATCGCCTACTGTTGACTTGGGTATCTGAAGAAGGCTGGAAATGTCACGCACGGACTTGCCGCATAGGTGACATCCAACGATGGTTCCACGTTGGAACTCACTGAGCTCTGCCGAACGACCCATTCTTGCCAATGTCCAAGCAGAGTTGTGTCTGAAGGTGTGGGAAGCTATTTAAATGATGTGCAAGTCATTATCATGTGACATTGGGCCAATCGATGATCTGTGAGGGGTGTCCGGATATTTTTGATCATATAGTGTATATGTATAATTTTTTTATATAGCCGAACTTGTTAGTTCTATTTTTGCGCATTACATTAGGCAGGATGAAAGTGGTTCTAAACGTCCAGATGTATCTTATATAGTATAATCTTTTTTTTGTAATGCTTACTTAATGACTCAACTGTTTCGGCATGGCATTTCTAACTCTATTGACAATTTTAAATATTTTTTGACTAGCTTATAGTAATCTACATATTAGAATTATATGTAACACTGTAACAGTCACGTGACTATTCATTTTCTAAGGTATGCCAATATACTAATAAACGTACTTATTTTTTTGTAAGTTAATGTGCGCACACGACTTACTTAAGTTGCACAGAATTATATTCACGATTTATTCATTCACTGCAACTTAATTCTTGTTGCTTATATAGTGTATGTGTTTATATCAAACAAGTGAGACCAGAAATGCAGAGATCCCACCAGAGATCCCATAATATTTGCAAGATGGCGACTAGGACGGACGTGTCTAACTGAGCTCCGTTCGGGAACCAAGTGAAGGCATTGCATTGATACGCTTTGTTGGATTCATAATTTGTCGTTGAATAATAGATTATCTTTATTACTACGTCGTAGTTTCATTCGAAGCTTCCTGGATATCTTCGTACTATGTAAACATTTATTCGGACTTACTGTGTTTTGTGCAAGTGAGTTTTTCCAGTTTTTACTTGTTGCTCCCTTCTAATTTGCCATTTCGTCTAATTCCGTTATGCCTAGACCAACAGAAAAATAGTTAAACTACTACCTCCCGCTCTCAACAGCCGGTGGGCTCGCCCGGTGAGTTGTCGGACGAGTCGACCGTGCGTGTTGTGTAGAGGGTGGCTAGATCTTATATGTCAGAAGATTTTCTCGACAAATTAATTGAGTACCACAGGGAGTACCACAGGGTTCAATTCTATCCCCATTACTATTTGCTTTATTCATTAACTAGCTGATATACCCGGCGTTGCTCTGGCTCTTTTTTTTGATGAAAGTTTGCAATATCTGAATGGAAATACACAGTAAAAATTAACACATTAAAACAGTAAAAATTCATATACAAAAACTGAAATTTTTTTTTTAAATGTTAATAATGGATAGCCCTCTAACAGTTCTCCCCGGTTCTGTTGTAATGTTGTGCATAGCTGAGCGAGTTTACCATAGTGTCGGAGAAACAATGTGTGGAATAATGTGTATGGCTACGAAAGTGGGACGAAGTAGAATGAAAATGAAACAATAGTTTGATCTGACGTTTTTTCAGCCCTGGCTATGGCTGTAAATTTGTGTGACCTGACCTTTAAAAATTCATTTGTTTATCTAAAAACTCAACAAATCCAAAATTCTGTTCTTGGTTGGCGATGGATGTACATGATCGTTTGCGTCTGTGTACACTGCAATTCCAACAATTGATAAACTGTTAGGAAATAAAGAAATTAAACTGGAGCAAACTGCAAGCATCAGGTAAATGATATTAATTAGAAAAATGGATGGAAAAATTATGCGACTTGGATTCGAACCAGGAACCTCGACTGTCATGGTCGACACATGGTGAAACTAATTGGGCCATGGTTTCTTAAGTGAAGAAGTTATGAGTCATAACTTATGACACTCCCGTTTAAACGCGATCCCGCTATTATTTTGTCCACCAGATGGCGAAACATCGAAGTATGCTTTAAATAATCAGATATACAATAGAATTCAACATATAAAGCATAAGTTATCGATATTTATTTTAAGGCACAGCTAGTTATACATTTTAAGCTATTTATCTTAAATAAATGATTCAAAATGATTCATAAAAATTTAATAAATGAAGCATAGATTGCTCGTTCGCCATCTACTTCCGATACATCTTCTGGTTCGCGCCGATAGTATTGGAATAGTCACGAGTGTCATAACCTCTTCAATTAAGAACCCATGAATTGGGCTATCGCAGACACCTGTCACCAAGTGTCTTAAAGACAACCAAGTAGTCTTTACCTGATGTTTGGTGTTTGCTCCAGTTTAATTTCTTTATTTCTTATTGTGTGTTCATCAAACTTTCTGATGGTTTGGATAGGAGAAATTCACATTCTGTCTTCGTATATTAAATTAGACACGAAGACAAGTGTAACCTGCTTTCAGTAAATGGTGGAGGCCACATTCAACATGGAACTAATTTTAGTAACGATTAAAGACTTGTTAACCTGTGTCTTCGTGTCTAGTTTATTGCATAGAGTGCCATTCCATGCTGGTGGTGACCTTTTGAACTATTTTTTTTTTTTTTTTGGTGGGTATGAACTTCCCATGCCCTCTTGTATAATATTACCAAGTATTATAGCTTTTGGTCCAGTAGTTTTTTTTTATGGCCATGTCAAAATGGAATTTTAATTATAAAGACCCAGTAAAACAAAAGTTAATGTCACTAAAACGTAAGTTATGCTGTTCTATCAGCATAATAAGAGATGTTTTTCTGCGGCGCCAAGGGTTTTGTTTAATGGAGAATTGGTCGGTCTTGTGGATTCCTTTAGATATTTGGGTTTGGAACTTCTGCACGATTTGTCCTGGACCGACATGTAGATATATTAATGTCTAAATTAAACCGTCAAATCGGGATGATATCTAGATTGCAATATCTGCCTAGAAATATACTTTTGCTACTGTACCAAGCTTGGATCCAGTCTAATCTGTGTTACGGTGTTTTGTTTTGGGGAACCACTTCAATGGTCAATCTCTCTCGAATTCTAAAGTTACAGAAGTGGTTTCTACGTGTTTTATTAAGGGTTCCTTCAGTTTCGTCTGTTTCCCAATATTTTAAGTCTTTTAACATATTAAACGATCTTTCAATAATTAAGTTACAGATTTGTTCATTTGTATACAAAATATTAAATTCAATCCTAATTGTTTATTACCTTAACTATGGTGGTTGATAGGTACAATTATATAACCCGCCAATCTAGAAATATTTATATCCCTAAAACTACCAGGAATTACCGGAACAACAGTTTATCCTACCTCGGTATTGCCAATTGGGCATCTCTGCCACTAAAACTTCGTGAGGCAGCGTTATTTTCGAAGTTTCGAAGCAATCTTAAGCAATTTATATTAAACAGTCCACAACTAGCAATTACTGGGTGTTTGTAGTATCTTTCATTATATCAGTATAACTTATTAACTATTCAATTTAATTTATTGTTTTAATTTATTATAGCTGTAATGTATTAATATTTTTTTTCTTTTTTGGTATCTAATTAGTTTACTATTTGCATCTATGGTGTTAATATTGGTTGTCACCAGGGACCTTTACTTGTCAGTCTTTGACCATACTAGGCCCCTGGCGGCACTGTAACTTTATTTAATAAATAAATAAATAAATGCTTAATGATTTTTTTTTTACTCTGCAACCAAACTAATTACAGGGGGATTTGTTCGAGAAATCACAATTTATGGCAATGAAGAAACTATTGTTTTTTCATTAAATCTCGTGGTGGAGGATAATATTTTTATTATTCCAAATGTTATTTTTATTGATAATTTGTATTTAAGTTTAAGTAATTCATTATTGTGGCGAGTGGACCATTGGTGTCGTAAATATTCTTTTTTTCGAACTCGCGTGATGCGAGCTCTTGCCTCGTGTGGCGATTTTCCCTCGCAACTAATTAACTCGGTCGCGAGAGATTATACTGTCTAATTGTTGATAAAATGATTGCGTAATTAGTGTTCTTTTTTATTTTAGAACTTTCTCCATCTTTTCCTTGCTTTCTGCCACCTCACTTCTCCTGTGCAGCCATAGTGGCCACTCACTTTGCCAGTATTTCTTTCTATTTGCTGCAGCTTTTAAGATTGTACCTCCACAATTGCAATTACGAATTTGCCGACGTGGTTTCATGCGTGTCAATTTTTATTTCGACCCGTCGCTCGTTTTTTCGCAGTCTCATCATGTTTAGGCCTGGCCACGACAAGCCTATTTCGTTCGGACGGTACAATCTCTGCTATCTTTCTCCATACCCGAATATTTCATCTGTAGAATCATGCATCTAGGCTGTTAACTGTGCATCGCGAGATGCCCCGGTTGTACTACCGCTCCACTGAGTAATTTATTTATTTCTCTTTTATACTAATACTTGTGCGAGACACTGTGAGTACTTGAATTTATTTTTTTTGACTGTGTATAATTTTTAACTTCTACCTTTGTTAACCAAGGGACATGTTTTGTGTTCTAGATTCTTTTTTACTGTCATTAATGAAATTTTTATAATTTACTATGCAAGTGTTTGTTGACTCATTACTAGCCAAATATCCACTTTAACACCCGCCTCATCACACAGTCATAGAATTCAGGAACGTGCTGCTGGAACAACTTTTCAACCTCGTGTTTGACCTCTTCATCGTCGTGGAAACGTTGTCCAGCAAGATGTTTCTTCAGGGTAGGAAACAAGTGCAGAATTTCATCAGAGACCACATACAGCTTCTGTGTTCGTCATTAACATAGGTCCTGTCTCCAGAGAATTCACGACACCACTTCGTTACATGCTGTCGACTCAATGTTTCTATAAATTGCAACTAGTGCTTTGTGAATTTCCTTCGGGCGTTGACCTTGTGCTTGGAAAAATATATGACGGAGTGCACTTCCCATTTGGCAGAATTCTGAATCACCACAGTCATTATAAACACGTATTAGTCGAACTAGACTAAACGCAGCCATAAGGAACAGCTGCGAGAGAGAAGTGAAAGGCTAACAGTTAAAGCTATTATAACCAATTTACGCACTAAAATATTACTTGTCCGCCTACAGGGGTTGTAACCTTACTTTCTGGAGACGCCTCGTACGTGTCAGCAGACGTGAGACTAGAAGGTTGTCCCAAACAAAGCTAGAAATATCTCGGTTAATATTTTTATAAGCAAGCAAATATATCTGGACATTCTTGTAGAAAACTAAGTTCTCTACTAGACTGATGAGATACATTTTCCTCGTGCAATCAATAACTAAGGATATATTTACATTTTATATTTGGCATTCCTCACATGGAAACATTAAAATGGAAATATCTTAAAAAGTTTAATTTATAGTAAATATCGTAAGGACCTTCTTTATAGGGCTCTAATTAACCTTTAAAATGATATACGAGGGTGAATCAAAAAGTAAGTTACACTCTAAAACAGTAAAAACAGATTAAGTTAAGATTCCATATACACATTCTGAGGAAACGTGCACCATTTATTTCATTTTTCTACATAATCACCCAACAATTATAAACACTTGTCTAAACATGAAATTAACTTTTCCATGCTGCTGCAGTAAAAATCCGCTCCACCGTTTCTCAACCATGTCAGCACACTCCCATAAGAAACGCTAAGCGTTCTGGCAATTTCTTTAATTCTGATTCGTTGATTGTCCAGAATCATCTCATTAATGCAAGCAATGTGCTCGGGAGTGTTGGACGTGGATGGTCTTCCTGCACGGTATTCGTCTGTCAAATCTGAGTGCCCATTTTTGAACTGCCGGCACCACTTCACAATTGCAGGACAAGAAATCACATTACCGCCGTAGACACTGCGCAAATTTCCTTATGGATTTCAGTGCAATGTAAGCCTTTTGCCACAAAAAAACGGATTGTTCCGAGAATCTCCAACTGGGAGTGTACAACCAGTTGCTCTGCCATGACAACAATACTCTTGTGTACGCAGTTAACGCATGGACACGTGGGAACATGCCACTTTGCAATCTTAGACATACAGGCAACATCCTTAAAAATGGCGAATGATGTCGGCGGTCTTTGACCACAGATGGTACTGAGTGAAACTTACTTTTTGATTCACCCTCGTATTACGTACAAAAGCAAATCAGACAGTAAATAATCGAGATAATAATGATTTTCTAAAACGAAGAGGCCAACGAGAGACAGGCCAGGGTGCTCAAAAGTGACCTGACCATCGGCGTCCGAGCAACAATCCACCCTTCATTGTCTTCATGTTGGATTTTAACAATCACCGTTTTTTCGTTTGTTGGAAACAATGAAGTATGAATTGGATTGTTGCTCGGACCCCGATGATCAGGTGACATTTGAGTGCCCTGGCCTGTCTCCCGTTGACCTCGCCTTATACGCCATGCATACAGTGATATCATCGAATTTATTCATCAAGAGACCATTCCTGATGATAAAATAACACTGCCATGTTCACATCACTAAAGCTAAAATCGGAGGGAACCTCTAATCCACAAGATCTCTTTGTGAATTAGAGGATTCTCTCCAATTCCACAGTTTTTGCTTATTTAATTTTTGATCACTAAAGCTGGCACAGAATGGCACATGCACATGCTATATCTATTGTTTCTTTATTTGGTTGATGTGTAAGGTGGGTCATGTTAAAGGACCGTATTTTACATTTTGAAATTTCTTTCTTTCCCGATGTGTGGGAATCGTTGTGAAGAGGAAAACAGTTGTTCGTTCTATTTTTATTTCACTCTTGATTAGACAGAAGGGACGAGAACTTGGATATTCTCTCGAAAGCCAGTTTTTTTGTGCCAGATTTTAGGAAGGGCATGCCCGATTTCAGGTATCTCAATAAAATCAAATGTTAAAAGTCCTGTGACATTGCTCATCGGGAGTAAATCGAGGATAATTACAAGAACACAGAGAGAAAAGAATTTCCAAGGTAGAAAATTTCTATTACTTCTTTTTCTCTTGCAAATAGACCTTTCCCTCGCAACCGAAACGGAGTAACTGCGCAGAAGCAGATCAGCAAAAATATTTCCGTTTCCTGCCTTGAAATGTACAAGCACTAGTACACATCCGGAGGAAAACGGAAGTTTTTTTGCTGTCCTGCTTCTGCGCAGTTACTCAGCTTCAGTTTCGAGGGAAAGGTCTACAGGGTGAATACAAAAGTCTGAACCTCCCTTTTATTTTTTGAACCGAAGCAGATATGTCAATTTTGATGAATCCAATGAATAGGAAGTTGTGGGTGGCCTATCCCATGGTGCACTTTTCATCATCTCAAATATGCAAATTAGGACACATTCAAAATTTATCTCAAAAACCGTAAGGGATAGAGAAAAAAACCCAATCGCAAACTTGTTCAGCATAAACAAACAAACAAAACAAAAAAAATCATCCAAATCGGACCAACCAATCACCCACAATCACGTTGACCATGTTGACCATTTCCGGAACAGTGTAGTTTGCCATCCTGGAATTGTTCTGTCTTCTGTGTGCTGAAACATACCTTTTATTTGCTTTTCCGCATGAAAGTGAATGTGAGTATGGTAATTTATGCTAATTTTTTGATTTGCATGCTTTACATGGTGGAAATATCAACATTCAGTTTTCCTTGTGCAGTGTGACTGTTTGTAAGCTACACGTGATTGTGGGTGATTGGTTGGTCCGATTTGGATGTTTTTTTTTGTTTTGATTGTTTTTTTATGCTGAACAAGTTTGCAATTGGTTTTTTTTCTCTATCCCTTACGGTTTTTGAGATAAATTTTGAATGTGTCCTAATTTGCATATTTGGCATGATGAAAAGTGCACCATGGGATAGGCCACCCACAACTTCCTATTCATTGGATTTATCAAAATTGACATATCTGCTTCGGTTCAAAAAATAAAAGGGGAGTTCAGACTTATGTATTCACCCTGTATAAGCTTATACAAATTTTTTTTTTAATTTACACATTTTTTGCTGAAAAGAATTTTATGATGCAACTGTAATTGATAACGAGGAAGGGGAGAAAATGTACAGGTGTATTACCAGAACTTAGTGCATTGGAAAAATTATGTTTCATAAAAGAGAATTGAAGCAAGACATTTGCTTGTAACCAAAAACAGTTAAAACATTTTAAAGATGCTCAACCTCACCTTAATGATGGAATCAAATCGTAACTCATTAAATATAAGAATTGTGAAAATAATGTCTTGGAAACGTTCACTGAATAGAGAGAAGCATTCAGCCGCCTAGTTAAACAAAATGCTGATCATTTGGGATGGCATAACTATCGAAATAGTCAACTTTCTCGTATCTGAAAAACGGAGTGCCGGAAAATGTACATGGAAGAACATAATTGTATTGAATTAGAGCTGTTATTGTTGCAGGACAAAGTAATGAAAATGAAAGATTACTATGAGAAGTGCCCCTTGAAAATTTAAAAATTTTCAAAGCTAAATACGAAGAGAAAGGGTAAAAATTCTAAGAAAATTGATGAACCTCGTGAAAAATATGTTCACATCACTGCCTGTAGAAAGCTTCATCGTATTCACAATAATTATTTACTACTTCTTTGTGAGACAGCAAAATATTAAAAAGAGTTTTAGATCTGTTCTTCTTTCAAGCTGGCTTGATTTTGAACAGAATTTACAAGAAGAAATACAGAACACTGGAAAACCATCCTATTAAGGGTTTCTGCCGTATACAGATTTAACAGACAAAAAAATTTCAAAAACTACAGGCGGTTATTCAGGTTCTGTTCGAGATAGAAAACTTAACTCAGAATATAAGAATTTCATGGAAAAACAGAAAGATTTCATGATGTTTAAAAATTGTAAACCGGAACATAGTTAAAAATTTGCTAAGTATAGATATTAGTATATGTATCGGTACTTGAATATAACCTTTGCATAACAGAATACAAGACAAATATTCTTTATTGACACCAAGGAAGACATGCATTACAAGCAAACGATAGCACATTTCAATTTGCTTGTAGCGCCATCTGTTGTTTGTTTTGTGAACTAAAGTATATCTTGACCGCATGTCCGCATGTATTAGCGTAGAACTCTACTTCTAAACGCGTATCACGATAAATCTTACACCATTTTTTAAGTTACACCTTAAACGATGCAACTGTGAAAACTGCTTTAATTTTTATATAGGTTTTGCGTGATGAGGTAACAAACAAACAGACTGTTAAATAAATTTGAGAAAAGATATAAATCAAGATCAAGCAGCTTCTTCTCAATCGCCCTCCCCCGCCGCTGAGAATAGCACAATCGAAATCCCATTGGAGAAAAATAAGATGAAGCAACCAATGAGAAGAAAGAAAAGTCGGCGAGTGAAATTCGGAGTGTCGCCGAGAAAAAGGGAGAAGAGATATCGGAACGAAAGGAAGAGAACGGAAAAATGAAAGCGTCCAAATGCACGAACAGGAGAGCGTGACCAAGGGTCGCCAACGGAAAAGAGTGGCGAGCGAGAATCTCCGAGGATGAAAAGATTCCGACAACGAAGGAGTAACGGACGGCAGTGCTACCAGGAAAACCCCGTCACGACGAAATACTAATGGAGGTCGTTCCTGGAAATATAGCGGAAGAGGAGTTTGCAGCGAGAACTCAAAAGGTCCACTAATTGAAGGCCGTACTGCGAATACTCAGCGTTAGACAGAGAAGCCCACCGTTCCGACTAGTCGTCGCACTCGGATTTTCTCGCGGCTCGGAAAAGCCATTGCGGGCATACCAAAAGTGACATACGTTCATCGGGGGATTCGGCTACGCCGGAG
>JAHWFO010081521.1:0-31982 GCA_023313115.1 Rhysida immarginata | reverse complement strand
TGGTGAAATCCTTTCTTGACGGCAGATCCTATCAAGCCAAAGTTGGAGAAAATCTTTCCACTCCCCGTGTTGTAAAGGCCGGTGTCCCTCAGGGTTCTGTCCTTGGGCTTGTGCTATTTAATTACTTTGCACATGATTTCCCGAAACCCGATAATTGTAATCTGTATTTTTATGCGGATGACACTGCCATTATGACATGGGCACACCAGCCGGCTCACGCTATCACTCGGCTGCAGTGCGCCTTGAAGCAGTTCGAAGACTGGTTTAACTGCTGGAAGTTGAACCTTAACGTCGGAAAGTGCAAGGCTTTGTACCTCAATAGGAAGCTCCAGCGTCCCCCAGATTCGCTTGTTCTGTTCAATAAGAAACTAGACTGGGTGGACAACTACAAGTATCTGGGAGTTATCATTGACTCAAGACTCTCATGGAACCAGCATATGTCCTATGCTCTGAACAAAGCGATAAGGACTAAGTACAGTATCATAGCTCTCATGGGTCGCAACAGCGCCGTCAGCATTGACAACAAGCTACTTCTGTACAAATCGATTATCCGGACCATACTCCTCTATGGCATGCCTGCGTGGACGACTATCTGTAAAACCAGATGGAGTGAACTACAGTCATTCCAGAATGTTACCCTGAGGACTATTGCCCAGCTGGACAGAAGGACGGTGAAAAACCAATCCATCCACTTGGATTTAAACATGGCCCATATCGGAAAGTTTATACAGGATCTCCTTTTGACTATGATACAGAGGATGAAGACTCACGACAATAAACTTGTGAAAGGGATTCTGAAGAACTCAATGAATATAAACTGGCTTACGAAGTATCGTAAACCGAGGCACGTTCTTGACATCAATTTTGAAGATATTAGAACGTCTCTTTCCCAGACTACTGGAAGATGTGATAATCTTCTTAATCCTTGTATTTTTTATTTCGTTTGTTTTTTGTTTCTGACAATTGTCAATCTTATTTTTTTTTTTTTGTATAATATGGAAGACCGCTTGGGTTGGTTAGGCTTCTTGACTACCTCAGTGTATTTCATTTGGAGTTTATTCTGGTTAGATGAGCTTTGTGAAAGCGCTGCTTTCGTCCCATCCTAACAAATGTACACGTCACTGTTCGATTGTCGATTGTCGATAGGCCACTCTTTGTGGATAAAGCACCATTCATTGCAGATTCCCAAGAGATGTAGTTTGTTAATACTGATAAAAATAATCCCGAGTTAACATATGCTACAGCGTGTGGAAGATGGCCTTATCAAGCTTGATGAAGTCCCGCAATTTACATCGAAGATTAACATCGAGACGGGCGAGATAGCTGCCATCATCAGAAATCTCAAACTGAGGAAGGCTCCAGGCAGAGACAAGGTAAATAATAACGCCCTAAGGAATCTGCCAAACAACATTATTAATGAGATCTCAAATATCATAAGAGACTGTTGGTAGTTTTTTTACTTCCTGACACCTTGGAAGCAATCTATTGTGTTAAGTATCCCCATGCAGGGGCAAAATCCTGCAATTCCTGCGAGCTACCGACCTGTCAGTCTACTGCTATCGATGTCCAAAGTATTGAAGAAAACTATCCTCACCAGTGATCTACTTCGGAAAAGCAGTTCGACTTTTGTGACGCCTATTCTTGTCAGATGCAGATATGGAGGCTCGTTGAAGATCTGAGCACCCCACTGAACCTTTCAAAGTATTGTACCTGGTCTTTCTTGATGTCAGTAAGGCTTTTGATCATGTGTGGCACGAAGGGCTAATCTACAAGATTATTAGAAACGAGTTTCCTCCTGATTTTATTTTGATGGTGAAATCCTTAGTGACAGGTTCTATCAAGCTAAAATCGTCGAAAACTTCTCCAGTCCCCGCAAGGTAATGGCCGGCCGGTGTCCCACAAGGCTCTGTCCTTGGGCCGGTTTATTTAATTATTTTGTACATGATTTCCCAAAATCAGAAATATGTAATTTATATTTCTATGCTGATGATACTGCCATCATGGCTTGGGTGCACCAGCCATCTCACGTTATCACTCGTCTGCAGAACGCCTTGAAGAAATTCGAAGACTGGTTTAATTGCTGGAAGCTGAATCTTAATGTCGGAAAATGCACACTTTGTATTTCCACAAAAAGCTTTAGCGTCCCCCGGATTCTCTTGTTTTATTCAATAAGGAACTCGAATGGGTCGACAATTAGTTACCTTGGCGTTACAATCGACCCAAGACCTTCATGGAACTGTAACGTGACTTACGTTCCGATCAAAGCAAAGAAGGCTATGTACAGCCTTATAGCTCTCGTGGGTCGAAACAGTGCCCTCAGCATCGACAATAAGCTTCTTTTGTACAAGCCAATGATTCGGACCATCCTCCTCTATGGCATGCCTGCGTGGGCAACCATATGTAAAAGTTGATGGAGTGAACTCCAGTCGTTCCAGAATGTTACCTTGAGGATCATCGCCCAGCTTGGCAGACGGACTGTGAAAAACCAATTCATACACTCGGATCTGAACATGACTCACTTTGGTAAGTGTGTGCAAGATCTCCTGATGAACATGGTGCAGACGATGAAGAGCCTTGGTAATGAAGTGGCATACAAAGTATATAAAATCGAGGCATATTCTTGATGTCAACTTCGAAGACATTGGCAACGCTTCATTCCCGGATTATTGGAAGATGTGATACCAGCCACCCCCGCCCCCTCTCCCAATGTTCTGAAAATCGTCAATCTTATTATGTTTTCATAATGTGGAAGACCTCTTTGGGTTAGTCAGTCTTCTTGCCTATTTCAGTGTATTACATATGGAATTTATGCTGGTAGGGTGAGCTTCGTGAAAGCACTGCTTTCGTACAACCCGAAGAAATGTACACTTCACTGTTCGATTGTCGACCACTTTTTGTAGCGATATTAGCCTCCAATGATGGTGAAATACCGAAACGCGTAAGGCACATTAAAATATTCTACCGTATCATTTCTCTGACTCGTTTTTATTTTAGATAATAAAAACCTTTCAACAAAAAAAATTAAACCGATGAAAAAAGAAACTGAAAAGCGAAAAAAAAAATCTTTTTAGTATTAATAATGACTAATAAGTGAATTTCTAAACTAATTTAAGTACTTAACTAATTTTGAGTCTGCGTCAAACTAACAATCAAGCAAATTAATAAGTACTGCACAAAGCGAAAGCAGCAGGATAAGCTTAAGTTGCCGAGAGTTACGGAAGTTAATATCAGCGAGACAGCCAACCAGATGGTGTCTTTCACTTTCATTTGAAAGCCTGGTTGTTAGTTTGGCGCCGACTCAAAATTAGTTAGCTACTTACATTAGTTTAGAAATTTACTTATTAATCATTATCTATTTACTATTACTAAAATCCAAGCTCTGTCTGTTCTGTCCCTTTATAGACTCCATCCCTGCAAGACATACCCTGGAACCACCTTTTGTTATGGGTACTTCTAATCGTGAAGGGGGTTTTTTAATCCCAATTTCGATTTTTTTTCCACAAAAAAATTAAATTCATTTTTCCTTCATCTTTATGGAATTTTGATTTCCTGATTCAGTTTGTGACGTCATGTTTGTTTGCAGTGGGTTTTGTTTGTGCTTGTGGTGATTGTGAATCAGCGTGTTGACGCTAACTTCAGTTTTCGTGCATTGTGGAATTTTGCAAACGACATGGTATTGTGGTATCCAAAGCTATTCTGGGTCGAATAATCAAAAAGAACAAATTGCGACCCATCTAATGAACGTGAACGAGCAAAGAAGCAGACCAGAAACATGCCCTATCTAACACGCCCAGCTCAGGTGGTGCGAGAAATCCGATCTGAAGTGCTGAAAGAAAATCCCCCCACACAGAAAAGTCTAGCCCAAAGGAAAGGTATTTCACAGGCAACAGTCTCCAGAATAATTCATGACAATCTTGGGCTGGAGCGACGTCATAAAGTCAAAAGTTTGGATCCACATGGACAAGGCATCAAGCCATACTGCCAAGTCATCTGTGGCTTACTACAGGAAGATGGAACAGGAGACGGACATACGAGTTATTCCCTTCTCTCATGTGCCTGTAAAATCTCCTGACGCATCACCGATGGATTTCTGTGGTTTTGGTCTCCTGAAACGACGGCTCGGAAGTCGCCGACCAAGAACCGTTGATAGGTTATGGAAAGTGTGTCAGCAGGTGCAGAACGAACTTCCCATGGAGTCCCTCAAACTCAGACTACTTCAGTGGAAATTACGGTGCGCGGGCGATAGTCCAACAACGTGGTTCTCACATCGAACACAACCGATGGTGGCACCATGGTAATACACCATCGTAGCAGAACTGCAAAGTCGTCTCATTTTATCTGAATCAACCCTACGTACTGGACGTGCATCTAGAGTAGTTTACTACAGGCTACTCTACATGCATCATTATGTTGGCATCTGTTGGCGGAATATGATCAATGAATTCTAGCCAATATTTATCCTAAAGGCGGATGAGTGACATCTTATGTAAACAAATATGTTATTTATCTTCTATATATATAAAGAAGGATGTTTGTGGGTTTGGAGCTGTGTTTGTTTTCTTATACAAATCTACAGTTTTATTCCGATCTTGATGAAATTTTGCATACTTGACCTACAAAGCATGAGGTCTACCTAAGATTTCGAAAAAGTAATAATTATTGATAACAAAATCGATATTCATGGTTATTGCAAGGCATATAAATGAGAAATATCTTCATGACCAACAATGCAAGGCAAAGTTTGTGCAACAATACTTATCAACAATGGTATCAACACGCAATGCACCAACACTATGCAAGGATCAACAATATACAGGGTGATTACAAAAGAACTTCACACTTTTAAAAATTTATTACATCAAAGTTATTCAGAATATAGACACACCACATACAGATTCTTAAAGAAAAACTCTTGAAGTTTATTGTGACACAGTTAAAGATTTTCAATATGCCCCCCCTGTAGTCGAATTCGTCCCAAACCTGCATTAACATGTCTCCATTAATCCCACGTATCGCTACCGTAATGCGTTCTTTCAGCTCGTCTAGGCCACGGGGAAGGGTTGGGTGAAGACCTTGTCCTTTACACACCCCCACAAAAAGAAATCACAGCGGTGGATTGGTCGAGCAAACAATAACCTGGAGCTTGCAAAGTGGCCACTGCGGAGCCCCAGCCTCACACCTTGTGATTTCTTTTTATGGGGATGTGTAAAGAACAAGGTCTTCACCTTACTCCTTCCCCGTGACCTAGACGAGCTGAAAGAACGCATTACGGTAGCGATACGTGGGATTGAGGGAGATATGTTAATGCGGGTTGAACGAATTCGAATACCGCTTTGATGTATGCCGTGTCACGACAGGGGGGCATATTGAACATCTTTAACTGTATCACAATAAACTTTATGAGTTTTTTTTTAAGAATCCGTATGTGGTGTGTCTATATTCTGAATAGCTTTGATGTAATAAATTTTTAAAAGTGTGAAGTTCTTTTGTAATCACCCTGTTTATCTCATGACTAACAATGCCAATATACACTGAGTTAGCAAAACTCATGGGATAGTTACTTAATATGTGGTCGGGCCATCTCTGGCCCTGTGGAGTGCAGCAATACAGCGTGGTAGTGAGTCTGCAAGTCCCTGGTACACTTCTGGAGGCAGTTGACACCAGATAGTCTGCAGAGCCGAAGATAGTTGCTGCCCGTTCGTGGGTGGATGATCCAGTGCCCGGAGCCTGACTTCAACAGCATCCCAGATATGCTCGATGGGATTCATGTCAGGGTCGGGGCTGGCCAGCTACGTCGTTGGACCTCTCCTGCATGCTCCTCGAACCATTCGCGGACGACATTGGAGCGATGTGGTGGAGCATTGTCATCTTGAAAGACTGCTACGTCGTCAGGGTATTGAAATGTCAAAAACGGGTGCAGATGGTCTCCGATGAGTTGACGATACCGTGGACCATTCAACGTTTGGTCTAGGATAACCAGAGGGCCCATTCCAAACCAGGAAAATGCACCCCAGATCATCACTGACGCCCCACCACCCTGCACCACCACCTGTTGGCATGCGGGATCCATCGTTTCGTGAGGTCTGCGCCACACACGGTGCCTCCCATCAGCACCAAGATGGGACAAATGCACGCCGGAGTGTCCGATGACGATGGGTAAGCATTGGCACCCGTGTAGGGCGACAGCTGCCAAACCCGAGGGCATGCAGATTCCGACGGATGTCCACCGAGAGACGTTTCTAGTGCGGCAAGTATTGAACTGGTCTGTGATTTGCTGCACTGTTGCGCTCCTGTCTCTCTGAATCATTCGTCCCAGGTGTCGCCGGTCACGATCATTCAGGGCAGCTGGACGCCCGGTATGGTGCCTGTTGTGGACTGTGATGCCTTCATCCAGCCATTCCCGATACACACTGGAGACAGTTGAGCGGGGAAAGCCAAATTCCTGCACCACTGCCGAAATGGAACATCCCATGCGTCGGGCACCTACTATCATACCCCGTTCAAAAGACGTCGACTCGCGATGACGTGCCATTTCTGATTAATCACTTATCCAAGCTCTTCCCACAACGTCTAATGGTCCATTCCCAGAATCCGTTACCCCTGTGAATTCGTGAGCCATGCCCATCAACCAATGTACTTGCTATCCCATGAGTTTTGCTAACTCAGTGTATATCTCATGACTAACAATGCCAATATATATCTCATGACTAACAATGCAAGGCAAAGTTTGTGCAATATAGATAAGTTTCAATTTGTAACAATGCATAGAATTCCTGTTATTCAGGCTTTTCTTAGAATAAAGAGTTCTTAGTACTTAACAATTTCTTGAAAATCTTTAAAAATGATCAGTAACTGGAGATAATGGAGAGTTAGCAGACTATTGAAAAAGAGTGGATAGACGACAGAGGAAGCACTCTTTTAGCTCCGTGCTGTATTGAGCAAATGGTTAGCAAGTAAATAGAAGAATCAGCGACTGCTAGACTAGACAAATGGCCAAGTTTTGCTTCAAGACATCGAGAGAAGAGTGGGGATTGCATCAACATCAAGTGTACATCTAAAGTAAGATTACGTGAGTAAGAAATTATTTAGAGTAGCGGTGGCATCCTTGGAGAGGTCCATCCATTGTGAGCTTTTAAAAAAAAATTTTTCGAATTTTCATTAAGAATTTTTACTGTATTCTAAGCGTTTTTATATGTTCATTTTTAAGATGTTGCAAAATTTAATCAAAAAAAAAAGTTCGAGCCATGCCGGAGTTATCACCTAGCTTATTTGGTGGCACATCAGATCCAAACGTTTCATAAAAATACACTTTGACTATATTCTGTGTATATTTGGAATGTGTATATTTTGGAAACTGAGATGCTGATAATGCGATGATTGAACGTTCGTTTCCAAGAATTATTAATAATGAGCATAAAATGATGATACAGTGACAGAAGATTAATAAAGCACGTTTGTCTCCCTTGAGCTCCCTATCAAACGTCCAGACGACTGGCAAAATTTTTGTGTCTGGAAAGGAAAGAGAAAGAACGAGTATCAGTCAGAAAAACTCTGCAACTGAAACAGAAAAATCTATACGGGCATTAGAAACATCTGAACAACGGGAGTTTCGAATAGAGCAAGACGGTTTAAGAGCTTCTGCGTCAAGGACAAGAAGAAATTTAAGTCTAAAGTATATGGTTATGCTGTGGTGAGGCAGTCAAGAAGAGTTTACATCGAGTCTCGGTATATCACCTAGAATTCTTTTTTCGTATTTTTCGTAGAATGGATAGCCCCTTTGCTCTGTGTTGTATTTAATGAGTTATTATTTAACCAATTGGGAGTTATAATTTAATCTTTTGAGATTGTTCTGTTTACCTACATGTGTAATTATCCCGGGCAATGCCGGGTACCTCTGCTAGTATGTCTATAATAACAAATCGTCCCATTCATGTATATAACCAATCTGTATTTCCTAATGAATAAAAAGCCCAAAGACTATGATGGGGTTTTCAATGCGACAGAGAGAAACCAATCACTATTTTACACGTTTGTGGCAATCACTATGTGGCTCTACTCCTTTTAGAAGGAAAGTCATGCAGAAACTAAATTACATTTATGATTATCAATTTTTATGCAATGAGGATGGAACTGCTATTAGCAATAGAAGAGAAATTGACATTCCTGAGAATGAGAAACGATTTGAGAATCAAGAGGTTATGGTACTGAATAAAAGTTCCTTTGATTGTCCTCAGACGTGTCAGAATAATTATATAATAAATATTCGCTAAAAAAGAACTCAATAAATATTTGTTTTCGTTTTTTTCTGTTGAAAAAAAGTAAAAATATCCGAAAAAAATCCCGTTTTTAATTATTAAATTATTATTATTTAAAATAATTAAAAACCGAGTCTATTAAAGGTGATTTAGGTGTATCTCTCACAGGAACCGAGTCAATAAAAGGAACAGACAGAAAGCACTTGAATTTATTTATTAATAGTGGATGGGTGTATATATGGACGGATTCTTCAGTACCGGCCCCCAACAGACGAATCCACCACGGGATAAAAAGAGCCAGGCAACACCTTCTGTGCCCAGGCCTGTCTTTCTTGTGGGCTACGTTTTTTACTCGCAGCCAATGTTAGCTACGTTTTTTTAATATATCTATTATCATTAAAAAGAATTCGCGCTAGATTAAATACAGTAGGAAAATCAAATTAAAATCCTAAATAAGTAATTTTACCTATTTTAAGTTATTAAATTAAATTTAATTTTTATTTAAATTTTAATAAAAATCAGTTGCGAATGTTAATTAAAAAATCGTTACTGTATTCGCAAAGTCGAACGGTCGGTCAATTCTTCAGGTTTTATTTTTTGATAGTCTAAGGGGTGGGCATTGTGAATGCCTCCAATTCAAAGCACCGAAAAGATTATTATAGCAGGAGGCTTCACTATTAATTTTAAGGACAAATCAAAAAATGAAATATCAGAATACCTTCTATCACTCGGTCTTACTCTACGTATTCAAGAATATACAACAAGACAGAATTCAGCAATAGACAATATATTCAGAAATTTCCCTGTACATTCCTGTACCTTACATACTTTCTTTTACAAATTTGGGTCAGATTTAAAAAAAAACATGGTAGATAACATATTCATCGTACGGAACCCTCTCCATGCGAGTTCGACTCGCACTTGTCCATTTATTATTATATATGTTGCGCCCAAGTGGACAAAAATTAAACCCCCAAAATTTGAGGTTTGTCGATCTAGGAAGTAATTAGTTAAGATACATAGAATGAGCATGTCGTATGTGATCATTACAGAGTTTTCTGTCGCATTTACAAATTTTTTGACGATATTCTAGGGGAACGGCATTCCAATCCTTTATACAGTTGAACGGAAAATATCTTTCTTTAATAAGGGAAATGACGGACGGTGGTTGGATCAAGAGTTGGTTTTGTAATATGCATCGTGGAGTACTAACCATCCAAGCTATAATAAAGTTGGCAGGATGGAAATGACGGTAAAAGGCTTTAACCAGTTCTTTCAATTTAGCTAAGATGACAATCGTGTTAAAGGTGGGAAGAGTTAGATCGTCACATATTTGCGTTATAGATTGTTGAACATAAATATTTAAGGCCGTGCGGATAATGTTGTTATAGGCCACCTTCAGTTTCTCAATTGCGTATTTAATTGGTATCGCCCATATCGGTAGGCCATAAGTAATTTTGGGAATAATTTTTGATTTTAAAATAATAACGATCTCCTTCTTTGTAAGGGTTTGTCGTAATTTTGGAATCAGAAAACGTAATCTGTTAAGTTGCACTAACAGATATTCTGTATGGGCGATGAAACTCAGGTTACTGTCAAATATTATTCCAAGAATTTTCTGCGAATTAGGTTGAATGGGTTTCTTCTTGATAATCAATATGGTGGTTTTCTCTTGGTTAATCATCATTCCTCGCGCTTGACATGTTTGAAGTTTATCTATATCACTCGATATATCTTGGTTTACTTTACATTCTGAATAGACCTCGTATATTTTCGTGAGGATGATGTCATCAAAGTATGCTCTCAATTTAAAAGACGGCGATAAGTGGAATATTGAAGCAAGGAAGATAGCAAAAATGATGTTACTTATTGCGGATCCTTGTGGTATTCCCCGTTTCGACGGATGAGAAAATTTATTCAAATTATAAGATAAGATATTAAATCGGTTAGCAAAAAAGTCACGGATTCGGGCCAATACTGGGCCCATAATACCATATGCTTCCATATCTTCAAAAAGCTGTGGTCGTGAAACCAAATTAAACGCCTTGCCCAAGTCAACAGAGACTATGACGAAAGTATGGTTTTTATCGAACGCTTCAACCGCCTCTAGTAAGATGGTAAGAAGTAAATCTTGCGCGGTTGTTTGAGGCCTGCCTCCGTATTGGCTTTTGGGTAGATGTTCCCATAACTGTAACGTCATAGGTGTAATGATAAATTTTTCGATAATCTTCGAGATGGATGGTAAGGCTGAAATTGGCCTGTAATTTTTGATATCTTGTTCATTTCCCGTTTTATAAATCGGATGGATTGTAGCTAGCTTAAGTACATGAGGAATTTCTGCTGTACCCCATATGGTTTGGATAAGGTTGGCCAACAAATAGTTGCCGCTATATCCTCAATGCCGTAAGACCTTATGATTTAAAACGCCATCACCAGGGTTTTTCTTAAGTTTGATTGATCTTATTGTCCAATAAATCTCCTGTTGCAAATTGCTGGGCAATCGTAACTCCACGTTAGACCTTCGGCTGGTTGCTTTGACAATAGAGGGTAAAATTATTTTAAACCGGTCGTCGATCCATTTTAAATAATCAGACGCCTTTTCCGGTATCAAGGTTTTATTGCTCTTCTTTTTGTCTCTCTGCAAAAATTTCCATAAATCAAAGTGATTGTTAGTGGAGGCCAAATAGTGCCTCTTGGCCAATCTGATTTCCTGCTTATACTTTTTATTTAAACATTTCAGTTGCTCTAAATCCTTTATATCTTTCGTCTGAATGTATTTCTTATAGGTACATTTTCTCTTTTGCCAAATGTCAATTATTAACCAGGGAGTATATTTAACAAAAGTCTTATGTGATGAAACCCTCATACCAGAATGTTGGAGTAGGTAGGTTATTTCTTGTCGTAAAATTAATAGTTTTGTGTCTCGACAATCGACAGTCGAACAGTGAAGTGTACATTTGTTAGGATGGGACGAATGCAGCGCTTTCACAAAGCTGATCTAACCAGAATAAACTACAAATGAAATACACTGAGGTAGTCAAGAAGCCTAACCAACCCAGGCGGTCTTCCATATTATAAAAAAAGAAAATAAGATTGACGATTGTCAGAAACAAAATACAAGCGAAATACAAGGAGAAAGAAGATTATCACATCTTCCAGTAGTCAGGGAAAGAGACGTTGCTAATATCTTCAAAATTGACGTCAAGAACGTGCCTCGGTTTACGACACTTCGTATGCCAGTTCATATTCAATGAGTTTCTTCAGTATCCCATTCACAAGTTTATTGTCGTGAGTCTTATATTCTGTATCATAATCAAAAGGAGATCCTGTATAAACTTTCCGATATGGGCCATGTTTTAATCCAAGTGGAAGGATTTGTTTTTCACCGTCCTTCTGTCTAGCTGGGCAATGGTCCTCAGGGTAACCCATCTGGTTTTACAGATAGTCGCCCACGCAAGCATGCCATAGAGGAGTATGGTCCGGATAATCGACTTGTACAGAAGTAGCTTGTTGTCAATGCTGAGGGCGCTGTTGCGACCCATGAGACCTATGATACTGTACTTAGCCCTCTTCGCTTTGTTCAGAGCATAGGACATATGCCGGTTCCATGAAAGTCTTGAGTCAATGATAACTCCCAGATACTAGTAGTTGTCCACCCAGTCCAGTTTCTTATTGAACAGAACAAGCGAATCCGGGGGACGCTGGAGCTTCCTATTGAGGTACAAAGCCTTGCACATTCCGACGTTAAGGTTCAACTTCCAGCAGTTAAACCAGTCTTCGAACTGCTTCAAGGCGCACTGCAGTCGAGTGATAACATGACCTGCTGATGTGCCCATGTCATAATGGCAGTATCATCCGCATAAAAATACAGATTACAATTATCGGGTTTCGGGATATCATGTAAAAAGTAATTAAATAGCACAGGCCCGAGGACAGAACCCTGAGGGACACAGGCCTTTACAACACGGGGCATGGAACGATTTTCTCCAACTTTGGCTTGATAGGATCTGCCGTCAAGAAAGGATTTCACCAACAAAATCAAATCGGCAGGGAACCCGTCTCTGATCATTTTGTAGACAAGGCCCTCATGCCACAACTGGTCAAAAGCTTTACTGACATCTAGAAATGCCACCCCATAGTACCTAGAGAGGTTCAGGGGTTGCTCAGGTCTTCAACGAGTCTCCATATAAGCATCGGACAAGAGTGGGCAGCACGAAAGCCAAACTGCTCTTCCCGAAAAAGGTCATTTGGTCTTGGAATCTGACGAGAATCGTTTTCTCCAACACTTTGGACATCGAGGGTAGCAGGCTAATAGGTAGGTAGCTCGCCGGAATTGCATGATTTTGCCCCTGCTTGGGGATACTCAACACAATAGATTGCTTCCAAGCCACAGGGAAGTAAGAACATTTCCAGCAGACGTTAATGATATTAGAGAGATAGTCAATAAAGTTCTTCGAGAGATTTATAAGGGCGTAATTACTCACCTTGTCTCTTTCTGGAGCCTTCTTCTTTTTCAGTTTACTTATGATGGTAGCGACCTCTCCAGCCTCGATGCTGTTATTGTTTAATGCTGCGGGACTTCATCAAAGTTGACAATACCTTCTTCCATACGCTAAGACATGATTTGGCTCTCGGGCTTATCATTGGTAGGAGTAACAAACTGCATTTCCAGTGAATCTGCAATGACTTGGGCCTTGTCCTGATCAGTTTGCACATAGTCACCTTGTGGTGTACGGAGCGAAGGAAGCATATCATTCTTCTTCTTCTGTAAAGCTCTGGCCATACTCCAAATGGAATTGTCACGAGCCGACAAGCTTTTGAGTTTTTCATTCCATCTAGCGTTGCGAAACTCTTTTATATCCTCTTGGACTCTTCTCACTGGCCTGTTGTACATGGTTTTGAACCGAGGTTCACGATAGCGTTGCCATAGTCTACGGGTCCTGTTTCTTTCAGCAATTAGGCGTTGGATTCCAGGAGTGAGTTGGATTCTATGAGAAGGTTTATTCTCTGATGGATACTTACTAGCTTCTATAGCTTTTGTGTCTACATTATTTGCCTGTAAATATACAGTCCAGTCATGCTCCCGAATTGTTTGTCTAAAGATGGTCCAATCAACCCCATTAAAATTAAATCTGTATCCTTCGTGAGGCGATTGTTTATTACGGGGACCTGGGTTGTTGTGATTGGCTAAATCGGGAGATTTTAATTTCATAATGATGGTTTGATGATCACATTTTGGCATAGTCCTTAGTTCTATGCTGACAGGCAACCAGTGGACGGGAACAAAAATTTGGTCAATGATCGTAGCTGTTTTATTGGTTAAGCGTGTTGGTTCATATACAGTCGGAGAAAGTTGTAATAGGGAACAAGCTTCTAATATGTCATTGCGCTCAGAAAGATTCTTTACGAAATTAGCATTAAAGTCTCCAATAATGATATGATGTACATTCAGGTTTAGAGAATGAATAAGATCTGTAACTTGATGTGCTGGAATATATTGGGGTCGGTAGATTGTCAAGATTCTAAACCTGATGCTAACAACTTTGCATTCAATCAGGAGATAATCCAAACCATATTTTGAATCTCCCGAGATAACGTATGCTTGGATATTTTCTTTAACTAAAACAGCAACGCCTCCACCTCTTAATGGTCTGTCCATTCTCAGGATGGTAAAGGTATCGGACA
Organism: Rhysida immarginata; assembly: GCA_023313115.1. Taxonomy (NCBI): domain Eukaryota; kingdom Metazoa; phylum Arthropoda; class Chilopoda; order Scolopendromorpha; family Scolopendridae; genus Rhysida; species Rhysida immarginata. The sequence continues at coordinate 18,042 of JAHWFO010081521.1, read as the reverse complement.
TAAGTCCGTGGAATCGTAATCTGAAGTCAGCCATGTCTCGACAAGCGAACAAATATGGATATCAAACTTATGAAGCCATATATCCAGGTCGTTAAATTTGTTTGAAGGTGAACGAACATTAGCATAGCCCAAACAAATATGTTCAGTTTGTGAATTTTTGCCACTACACTTCAATCTTTTGTCTTTAGGAGAGTTGGGGAGGCCTTGCATATGATTGATTTTGGTACACATCTTCTATCAAAGTAGGACTTTTGCCCGGGAATGGTCTAACTGATAGATCTTTTGGCCATTTATGGTATTCCCAAGGAACTTGTTGGCTGAGCCGCAGGAAGAAGTAATGTGACGGAACTCCCTCTTTCGTGATCCATCTTCCACATTCCAATACTCTAAGACCTAGTTTAATTATGTTCTGTACCAGTGTGGTGGGGGGTAACTGATTTATCTATATTTCCAATACATAACCTGACCGTGGATGCTGGAGTAATCAGCAGATCCCAGTTATCAAGGTTACTAATATCCTGTTTATCCTTTGACTTTACCTTCTCCACTTTGTCAGTACTGATTTTATGAGGTAAGCTTGGTAATTCCTTTGTTTGCAAAGTGTGCATCTCTTTATTAGGTGCACTTTTATTTTGAGTAGAAGGCCCTCCAGTCGTTAATTCATTCATACCACAATCACTAGGATTATTGCCAATATCATTTAATTGGTTTACATCAGGTTGAACATCCTGATAGTTATTTTCCAATACTTGCAAATTATGTTTCTGTATTTTAGTAGTCGGCTCTGACTTTTGATCAGGGTCATAATTATTTTTGCTACATTCAGTGCAGTTAGTTAATAGATTTTTCAAGGTAAGTTCAGTGGCAATGATGGTTTCTGTTATCTTATTTGCCAATTCACTAGTAATTTAGCTACTGTTGTTTGTAATGAGTCCAAAACACCGTTGATAATTACAGCAGCAATGACATCTTGGTCGAAGAAGTTCGAATTGATTACTGCACCTGATGTAGCATAACTTTCTTTAATTATTTTCTCATAATCACAGGTTAGTCTCTCACTTGGCTCCGCAGAAACACTTAGCTGGTCTCGATCTTGCGAGTAGTTCACTTGCAATAAAGTTTGCGTATGTTGGCAACAGGTGGAGTTACTTGTCTTTGAAGTTTCCTTAGTCCACTTCCTGTAGCCAAGTGATCAAGCAAATTTTTTAATATTTCAAATTTTCTTATAATTACCTCCTTGTAATCTGCTTCTTGTTTTTTTTTGGGTCCCAGTCGTTCCAATGTCAGTTCTCTGATCTCTTCTAAGATTAATTTATAAGCTGGACTTGAGGTCGGGTCATCATGTGCATGGAGCTGTTGTTGAGGATGACTTTCTTGGGGAGCCATTTTTTTTTTATTTTATTGTTTATGTATTGGATTGTTTCATACTTATTGACCGAATTTGATGAAAAGAAAACGACAACAGAAAAAATGAGAAGAATACATTTAATTAAGTGAAATATCTGTCCTCAGCAGCTATACATTGAGTTCAACGTGTTGGCAACAATGAAGAGCATACACACGCAATTTTTATCCGTTAAAAATAGGTCTGGAGTAACAGAGGAGGTCATGGATCGGCTTAAGCGGCCGTAGAGGGCAACTTAAACTCAGCGACGTTAAAGTTGAATTAACCATGTGGTGAATATGACACGTTTGAATCCAAGTTTAAAACGTTGTGAATACGGGTGTAAGAGATTTATCATTGGAAGTTATGGCCAATGCAATGTTAGTATATACCAATCAGGTTAAAACGAAGTTGAACCTTTTAAGCCTGACTTGGAAAAGAGCAGGTTAAGCTGCTGTTGGTGAATACGGGTGTTAGAAAAGAGAGTTCTTAGTATTAAAACAATTTCTTGAAAATTTTTAAAAATGATCAGTAACTGGAGATAATGCAGAGTTAGCAGACTATTGAGAAAGAGTGGAAAGACGACAGAGGAAGCAGTCCTTTAGCTTCATGCTTCATTGAACAAATGGTAAGCAAGTAAATAGAAGAATCGGCGACCGCTAGACTACACAAAGTGATTAATGGCAAAGTTTGGCTTCAAGACAAAGAGAGAAGAGTGGGAATTATAACAGCATCAAGTATACATCTAAAGTAAGATAACGTGAGTAAGAAATTATATAGACTAGCAGTGGTATCTTTAGAGAGGTTCATCCATTGTGAGCCTTAAAAATTTTTTTTTTCGAATTTTCATTATGAATTTTTACTGTATTAATTCTAAGCATTTTCAAACAGTAGACCCCTTGTTTTGGTCGCATATTAATGAGGTAGGCATGACCCAAAATCAACCAATCAGTGTGCAGGTTTCGTGTCACATGACCACTCACCCCTCCACCCCCTTCCTGACGTCACAGGCGGCCATTTTCGAGTCACGTGATGGGTTTTCCCTGTGTCGTCACATCATTTATGAATAAATTAATTTTAATAGGTTGTTATGATATTGATATTCAGGTGCCATTGTGTTTTTTTGGGGTTTTTTTGTCTCCAGGTGGTGTCGCATTATGTTTGCACACCCGTCTCTCTGGTGGGTGAGGGGTATGACACATTAGCGGTATTTGGTTGTGACTACTGGTTTCACACCCCTCCCATGTGTCATTCCCCATCATCCCCCCTTATTTATTTTTTTATTTTGTTTGATTTTGTTTTTTTTTCTTAATTTTTTTCTTTATTCAATTTTTATACTTTTATTCATTCTTTATTCACCTTCTACCTCGTTGTCTGCATCATCGTCAAAGTCAGCGTTTGCATTGGTGGGGAGAGTGAAGTTTGTTTCGGTTCCCACATCGAGTGTTTTTGGTTTACGGTCGGTAAAATGATGAACCTCGAGCATGACGGCCAACAAGCAAGCTGCGCTAGGCATTTCATAATGAGGTCGGTTGGATCTGTAACGTAATATCGGGTTCAGCCATAAGTTCTCTGCCATGGATGGGACGAGTCTTTCGGCATTTGCAACCTGTCTGCCGAGTAATCGACTTAAAACATGGCAGTGAATTCCGCCATACGCATAAAACCGTGTAGTGACGCGCTTCCAATGGCTTATAATTCCCGGCAGTGTAGAATAAGGCAGAGTAGCTGCCAAAATTCTCCTTCTTCCTGGTAGTGTGTAATTGACGGTTTTGAGACAGTCCCAATCGAGTTGACTGAGTTTTATCACGTTTTCTTCGGATAATAAAAAAGTATAATGTGCTTTTAGTCTATGTCCATAGATATCCAGTTGTCGTATGGTATGTTCATCGAGTTTTCATACCTCATAGAGGCCGCAGAACGAAAGCTCGTGGTACAGGACTGCTCCTCCTTCTGTTTTGAATGTATTAGCGGTGACGGTAACCCCTTGTACTACGGAGATACAGAGAGAGAGAGAGAAAAAAAGTCATACTTCATTAATGAGATAAAATGCGATCAAACATCTTTTCTAATATTAATAATGTGGTGTGTATAAAAAAAATTCTCTACTTACAATGTAAGGCTGGGTTAGTTTCCAATTCGCATTCTATTTTTCTTATTCTTCTACTTCTTTTCTTCTACCTCTTCTTCTGTTTGCAGGGAGGGAGTCGGTGCAAGTGTGGATGGTTGGCTGGTCAGTTGGGTACTGCGTGAATGACAAGACATCTGAATCTTCTGGCGATAGCCGTTGACGTCACAGTTGTCATAGTGATGGTCACGTGGTTTCCAACATGTTCCAAAATCTTCTTGATGTTTCTTTTTGGGTCATTGTGAGTTCTCACATTGACCTTTTGACTATTGATTTCATTGATCTCTCTCTGAGTGACCCCAAGTCTTTTGTTCTGCTTTTCTCTGAAACGTATTGAATATGAAATTATAGGTGGGCTTGGTTTTGCTAACCCCTTTCACTACGAGAGTGTACCCAATTATAGGATTAAATTTCTCTTTGCATCCCAACTTCAGCTTTCATTTCATCTTTAGTTGTGATATTTCACAATACGCGAGATTATTTTTTCTGTTCAAACACGACTTTTTTTCTGTTTTCCAAATTAATAAATATATTTTTTTTTACACAGTCTCTCAAATTTTTCGTAGTAATTTTACCTTAATAAATTTTCAATTATTCCGTTTCATAGCATGTACATGGTTTTCAGTAATGTTTGCCATATATACTTTATTTTCATATTACTTAATGTTCATGCGGTTGTCCTACATTTATTTTTTATTTAACATGACATAAAAAAATTTTTCCTCTCTACATAAATTCAACAAAGTGTTTTTTCGTTGTGTAGTTAGATATTGTTAACGTCATTTGTTGTTGGGTTCCTTTTTCGCGTTGATGATTTTGTTTGATGGTAAGATTTTACGTTTGTGAAATCTGACCTACATACAGATTTCACATATGCAAATTCTCTTAAAAGTTCAAATATTTTAAGGTGGTTACCGTGTTCTATGACGTTTCCAGCATAAATTTGATGCAAGCCGGTGATTTTTTCACTTTGGACAAACGTGCAAAGTTCGTTTTTCGTGTATCTGATTCTGTCTATGTGCCAAGTTTCGTTCTAGCTTTTTGCAGTGGAGGATAGAATTCACTGCATCAGATTCCAGCCCCAGCAACATTCCGCGATTCATTTTTCTGTCTTCTAACCATTTTTCACAAACGCGTTAAATATATTTTTCTTTTTATTGTTGATTAAAACAGATAAAGGCTGTCATAGACCTTTCAATAAAAATTTTCTACACAACTGGTACATGCGTTTTCATCTTTACTCTACTATGTATTATTTTTTCTCTTGAATGAATACTTATTATTTTTCATTTTAATAGTAATAAATAATCGCGGGCGTGTTTTTACGACATCCTGAGTTGAAAAAACGTTTTGATGCCCAGTCTGATAATTATAATAATGTTTTTACATTTGTTTTATTATTGTTTACATTTGCTTTCCTAGTTGTTTAATTATTCTAATAATTTCGCAAATGTTTTCATTTTTACAAGGCATTTTATATTTTTTATTTTTAAATTTTTTTCATAAAAATGTCCGGGGTGTATTTCTGTTTCGTCTGAAACCTGGTGACTCCCTCCTCCTCTTTCTTCTTTTAACAACCAGGAAGTTAAGGTTTAGTCATCCTCAACTCCACCCTCGGGTTTTCTAGGTCACAAGAGCACAAAATGCGTGGTTCTTTGTATCGTGATTGATGATTTGCGTTTCCTTATTCATCTTGAATACGCCTTCTATGTTGTGACTGGTTAATTTTGAATTGACCCCCTCTATATAAGTTTGTAAGACGCCATGTTATGCTTCATCATTCACTGCTAGATTCCCATTGTAAAAAGTCGCCCATTAAGTGTGTTTTTTTGTTTTCTTCCGAGTTCGTCTTGAATCAAAGTTTTCAAAGCCATTCATCTTCAGCGTTTTCCTGTAAATATATATTTTTTATTTTATTTTTCTTAAGAATGCATTTATACACTTTCTTAAATTCTTTATTTGCGTGGGTTTAATTTTCATATACTGCTTCTTTGTTTTGTACAGAATTCATTTTCTATTTTAATTTGGTTGAGGTTCTGATACTCTATTGCTCAATACAGGTTCTTTGTGAGTTTTTTAATTGTTTATAACAATTCACATTACTTAAGCTGTTCTGTTACAATACTAATTAACTTTTCATATCTCACACTTATCAGCACGCACACATTGTTTCAACGTGTATTGTACATTAGTATTGATCGTACATCTAACACTACCGTTTGCAACTATAGTCCAGTGTGATAATAATAATAAGTGAGTGAAATTTGCTGTTTTATTTGATTCCTTCACGTTTTTTCAAGACTATCCACTGTTTTCTTTATGTCTAAAGTTAAAATAGTTTGTCAACTTATCTCCCCTTGCATAGTGGCGTCCCAGAACACACCTGATTTTTAGAGCGCTTCTATTTCACCTGATTTTGCGCCTGGATTCTATCGGTCTAATTCATCGCCAAAGTTGGTAATTATTTTTTTTATTATTATTATTATTTTGTTTTTATACTTACTTAGTTTCCCTGTACTAACATTTTCGTATTTCAGATAAACAACGATAGTGTAGCACGTGGTGCGAAGGGATCAAGTGGCTACTTTACAAAGAACACGGCAAACGTATAAGCGGGCGAGTTCATCCGCGTGTTGCAGGTTAATATAATTATATATATTTCGTACTTTTAGTAAAAAAAAATATTCGCATACATTTTTAGTAAAATTAATTTTTCTCTTTGGTTTTTGTTTTTAGGGCAGGCTTGTTTAGTCATTCATGGTAGTTTTTTTTTTAATTTTAGGTTGGGCTTGTGTTGATAGGTAATTTTACCTTTTGCCACATGTATTTTCATTATTAAAAAAAACATACTAGTTTTGGTTAGGTACAATTACTTACATGTTGATTTAAGGTTTTGTTAGTGTAGTTGGGGTATCCTGGCTAGTTTTTTAAATTAAATGGTAACAGTTATTTACTATTTTTGATAGGTTATTAACATTTTTTGTTTAATTGTTTAATTATGGTAACTGTTTTGGATTTTTTTACTCGCGTTGCCACGTGCTAATGATACGTGTTTATTATTTTACGCCGCAAGCCGTTCCATTATTCCTCTGTGTCGGGTCATCCCATACCTCGGTGCACCACACCAATCAAACGCAATCGCAGTCCATCGCCACTAATCGTTGAGCCAACAACAGAAGACACACAACCAGATGTAGAGCGTTTACGTAATGCTGGAGATAAACTGATGTTGGATGACCTATTCACTTCGTTGTGCACAAACAAATTAGGGGACATTGAGGGTGAAGTCCCCTCGACCCTACTTACAATGCACGCACAGACAACACAGTAGGTAGAAACCAGGCAAAATTGGTAAATATTTTTCCCTTACATTTCAACTCTTCATTCATATATTCAGTCTCTGAATGGTGTACGTCCTCTCTTTCTCTCTAGTGCAACAACTACAAAGCTGAATACCGTCGTTTTGCCTATACAATACTTGTTAATGTATTGAAAAAGTGTACTAAACGCTTTGGCTTTTATAAACATGGTTTTAAAGACCTTTCGAGTAACATCATCTTTAAATGGAGTCCTGATTACCAAGTACTAGAAAATTGTAGAGATGTGGCCCAGACAAAACTCGACAGAATTAAAAGCTTGTGAAAGCGTCTATGCTTATGTTCAAGTAAAGATTTATGTGAAAATACTCTATGGCAAACAGTGTCTTACAACTAGTTTGTTGGACTACGTATTACCGAGTACTACTTACTATAAAGGATGTCCCAATGTTTCTGTATTCCAATGTCCAACAACAGTGACTAAATGGGGCCGGGGCAGTATTACAAGTCACACGTTATCTAGTTTGAGTTAAATGGAAGATCTAGGCACTTTTGCCTTCGAAATTCAAAAATCCCTATTAAATGTTGATTTACCGGACTCTTCTCATATATTTTGCAAGGCCTATCATCTAATTCAACCATTACCTAACGTCTGTGTTAAAATCGGACGACTTTTTGTCACTATCTAGGAACAAAAGAACAATTAATACTATTCGTATGAAAAAGTTGAATTTCGCCCTATACTCTTGTACTTTGCTGAGTTAGTTGCGATTTGTAAACTCGATTAAAACAACATACCAACAGACTCTATTTGTGCAATACGTGAAAAAGTTTTTGAAATTAACCAATATGTTAAGATCACTGTTAATTGTATCTTTCATAAGGGTGTGATTCGCGTTTTTGTTTACAAAAACGGAGGGGATAGCAACGAGAGGTCACTTTCATTAACTTTTTAACTTTACCTGAGTGTTATATAGTTTTCCACTTGTACCCCTTGTTTTTTTTCTGCCGTACAACAGTAATTTAATTTGTTACAAGTTGTAGTCTTGGGTACATTTATAATACTTTTTTCAAAAAAACGGTGCTGTTGATGAAATTTTTTTGACACTTGTTGCTAAGTTTTAAATTAGGGGTGATTTAAAAACAAGGTTTGTTGATTTAAATACAATTTATATGTATTGAATGTTTTTAAATTTATGGGTACAGCCTCTGAGAGTTTATTTTAATTGTACTACAACCTCTGACAATTAAGTTCGGTGAATGAGTTCACACAACAAAATGCAAAACAGATAGAGCCACATTTACTTTATTGTTCTTCGAAATAATCACCCTGGAAGGCAATACACTTTTGGGATCGGGTGTCTAAGTCCTGGAAGCTCCTTAGGGATGGCTTTAAGTTCACATGTCACATTTGCTTGAATGTCTGGAATGTCCGCAAATCTGTGTCCCTTTAAGGCCCGTTTCAGGTGTGGGAACAAGAAAAAGTCTGCCAGTGCCAAGTCTGGTGAATAAGGTGGATGAGCTATGGATACGACCCCTTTGTTGGCCAGAAACTGTTGCACGATTACGGCAGTGTTCCTCTTTGATCCATTATCCATAGTTACGTGCGCACGCTACACCTTCAACTGAAGAAACGAGCATCTGCTAAACAATTGCACGCACAAATATGACCTGTCTGAACTTGCTTAAACAATGACTGGGCTTGTATTCACATGGATTGTTACTCGCGTAAAGCTCGCACAGATTAGGGTGTGACGTCATTCACCGAACTTAATTGTCAGAGGTTGTATTTAAAATTTGACTGTTTTGCCTGTTTCTGAAATTGTTGCATTTACATTTTGGGGTTAATTTTTTAATTGTACCCTTTAAAAGTTGACTATTTTGACTGTTTTAAATTGTTGCATTTACATTCTTGGGTTTATAATAAATCATATTTGATTGTTTTACCGTATATTTAGTGTTTGTGACATTTTTTAAAATTGAGTCATTTACATTTTAGTTCATAATTCACATTTGACTGACATTTACTGTATATATACAGTTGTGACATTTTTAAAATCAGGGTGTTTTTTAAAAATTTGCTGCATTTAAATGGGCTATTTTTAAATTTAAGCATAATGACTGACCAATTAAGAACTGAGGAAGGGTCTGAGGTACATACACAGTTCACTCAAAGCCAGGCATTATATTTATATCTGTATAGGCATAATTTGACACAGAGTCAACCTCTCAATCTTTGCTTGAGACTATCAAGTCAGCCACAGCGTCAACATGTACAAGGCTGGGAAACACAGACAAATGATGATGATAATGATGCTTATGAAAGCTTGATGCAATCATGCATCCCTGTCTAACCAATAAAAATACCATCTCAAACCCCCTCACCTGGTTTACTAACAAACCAACCAAACCCATCAGAGATGACGTCTTCAACCTGTTGTGCCAGAGGTTCACAAACCTGTAAAAGAACGTATGCCCCTCAGCCAGATTGGCAGATGAACAGGGCTAAGCTTTCACTGCGGTGTGACAACCTTTACAACACCAACAGGTTACCACCATAATGACGTTGTTGTTGCTCAAACCAGTACTGTTTTTAATGCAGACAACCCTTCCACATCGTCAGCTCAACATACAGGTTTTACTATGAGTTCTGTAAATGACCCCGAACGAAATTCTACCTGTGCAGTCCCAATTGTTGGGTTACCAAAACCTATTGCTGGTATAACCATACCTAATACTCAATCAGCACTCAGCCCATTCATTACCGGTACCTAACGATATCCACGATGCCCATCCAACAAACTCAAACCTCGACTCCTTGTATACGTTACGTGAACGTGGCTCCCGACATTCCCATAAATATAAAGTTGAAACAACAACATGTGAATTGACGTTTCAAGGTATAAAACGTCTTCCAACACCAGATGTACTGCAGGTGTTAATGTTAATTTTTGACCAAATTTTTGAGCTTATTTTAAGGAACAACCGCACAATCTATGACCATGCGAGAATTTGTATATGAGCACCCTCTTTAAATGATCCAGTAAATTTACATATTGGTTGGGTTAGTAGTTTTCGCAGTAAGGTGGTGTTTGATGCAGTACAAGCCTTGGAGCAATCACATCGTGGTTTGATGATGGATGAGCTGTTGGATATCCATGTTGTACTTCTACAAAAACCCATACCAGCAACGGTTTGCACTGATCGCAATGCTGTATTAGCTTCAGATCACCTATCATGGAAATCATCTGTTGTGGTGATCAAAAACACTGATGTTTATTGTCTCCCTAGAGCTCTAGCAATTTGATTGCTCATGCTGAAATGTGTGCAGCAAGTAAACAGGGTAATGAGGGTTTAGTTAAACAACATACAAAAGTTTATAATGCGATTAGAAAACCCAAGAGCACACATCAACTAAATAATGCCTTGGAATTGTGTGTGCATGCTGGTGTAGATCACACTCAACCTGGTTCAGTCGAGAGTTTAGAGAAATTTCAGGCAATACTTTCCCCTGAGTATGAGATTGTTGTGCACACATGTACATCCATTCAGGAATTGTTTTACCCTTCTCAATTTCTGAGCCCAAGACCTACGCATATGTTACGTCTTATTCGCACAGGTAACCACTATGACGTGATTACAAATTTACTAGGGTTTTACAGGAAAAAAGGGTTTTGTGAGTGTTGTGGTGTACGATCACAAGGGAAAAAAACTTCATTTGTGTGGAGGACGATGTAACCTATGTGGAGATCAACATACTCTGAGAGTTAAATTTACTTACGTACGCTGTGATAAATGCAAACGTTTCTTCAAAGAGGGGCGATGTTATAGGGTGCATCAAGAACCGCCCTGGTGTAACAAACCCTGTGATGCATATCATGGATGTACTGTATGTAAAAAGATGAATGAATAAAAAAAAATCATGGACAACATGAAGGAGGTCTTTGTTACATGCTTACAGGTAGGGAACGTACAGATAGCAAAAAAACAAAAACCATCAAAAATCCACAATCGAGACTCCTATTTTATGATGTCGAAACAGACAAATAATGAAGGTGAGTTGTTACCTGCGTTGGTAGCACTTAATTATCCAAATGAGTTTGGTACATATGTTGAACAGGTGGTTAAAGGATGTAATTGCATTACCAAATTCCTAGGTTTCTTGTTTGCAAAACCCAACAATCGTGGTAAAATTAAAACAACAGCAAACCTTTGAGAATTCAATAATTTTTGCTCATAATTTAAGTGGTTTTGTTTATGTATTTATAATAAAGTTTTTATTTGACCAAGGTATCAAACCCAACGAAATTTACAGGGGTACAAAGGTGTTATTGTTAGAGGTTAAAGAGGCAAAAATCCGTTTTCTCGATTCATTATCCTTTATCACATTACCCTTGCATGATTTCCCACGTGCATTTGGTATCAAGGAGCATAAGAAAGGATTCTTTCCATTTGCACTCCTGAACAAAACACTACATTACGAGGGTGGACTACCTGAAATGAAACTGTACTCGCCTGACGAAATGAAAGGGTCAGTGCATAAAGAGTTTGTACTTTGGTACACCACTGAAAAGTTACGTGTTGGTAAGAATTGGGATATGATGCACGAACTAACCCAGTATTGTCTTAGTGATGTTATGCTAATACGTGAAGGGTGCCTGAAATTCGTTGCCATCATGAAGAGTTTCACAAGCCTTAACCCCTTTTTAGGGCTAGATGTGACGATTGCTGGTTTCTCAAAAAGAGTACTTAGGGAAAATTTTCTCGATACTTATTCAATGGGTGTGATACCCCCAATGGGTTACTCAATACGTGATTGTCAAAGTAAAAAAGTCTTACAATGGCTAGCCTGGAACAATCAAAGAAATGTGTTTCCAGCTCATGAACGAATCATTTCAGCTCTAAATGGAGCCGAGAAACGTGTTGGTCAATATCTTCTGGACGGTTGGTGTGACAGCAAAAAGATTGTTTATGAATTTTACGGTTGTTATTACCATTCATGTCCTAAATGCACTGTCGCGCAGGCACGTAGTTTCAACAGTCGGCTTACGAATGCTGAAAATTTTCAACGTACCCTCGAAAGTATAGTTTTTAAAGATGGAACTACCTGCTCACACGTTCAAAACACAATGGAAATGTGAATTTTCTGCTTTACTAAAACGTGATGCCAAATTAAACCTTTTTTGTGAAACACTGCAATTTGGGCCAGAAACATTCATTTCACCTCGTGATGGCTTTTATGGTGGTCGTACCGAAAATTTCACAGCTGGTATTACAGAATCGACTGAAACAGAACGACTTACATATCTCGGATTTTACATCATTATATCCCACTGTAAATAAGAGACAAAATTACCCGAAAGATCATCCTATCGTGATTAAAACAGGTTTTACTCATGACCTGTATGCATATTTTGGTTTTATCAAAGCAACAGTACTCCCACCTAAGACCTTGTTCATCCCTGTGTCACTTTATCGTTGTAACAAACTGTTGTATTTCCCCCTTTGTCGCACGTGTGCTGAATTACAGTTGAATAAATTATGCACTCACGTAGATGTTGAATGGTCATTGACTGCGACCTGGCCTACCCCTGAGTTTTATAAGGCATTAGAAGAAGGTTATTTTTTGTGAAAATTTATGAGGTATGGCTCTATGACAAACAATTTGTATACAATAAGGATACAGGGGAAACACATTTTTTCAGTGAATATGTGAACACCTGTATTGGTGGTAACATCCAAGCCTCGGACTGGCCTTCGTATGCCAACACTCAAGATGAGAGAGATGCATTTTTGAAAGATGTGTACAAAAAGGAAGGTATCGTACTAGTACCAACAAAGTTTGAAAAAAACCCAGGTTTAAGTAGTATATGTAAGCTTGCTTTAAACAATGCATGCAGTTTTTTTGGTTTAAACAATGCAAAACAACAACAAACAGTTTTTGTTGATAGTTTCGCTGAGTACTATAAACTTTTTAACACCCCCTCGGTTGAAGTGACAGATCTCGATATCGTAAATGACGACATTATCTTAATGTCGTATAAAACAACTCATCCTACCACTTATTTAAAGGGTAATTTAGTTATTGCCTCGTTTGTTATTTGTTATGGTCGGTTAGAATTATATAAAATCTTAAAAGTTTTTGGTACTCATGTGCTTAATTGTTACACAGATTCGGCTATTTACTTTGAACCTAGAGGTGTTAATTTGCTGCCGAGAGGACATCATCTAGGAGAACTCACGAATGAAATTTTTGAAAAATTTGGCCCTAATGTGAGTTTGCATTGAGAAGTTGGTCATTGCCGGGGCTAAGAATTACTGTTTGTGCTACTCGAATGGTGCTCATGAACTAAAAGTGAAAGGTATCATGTTAACGAGAAGTACAGCAGAAATCCTTAAACCGGCCACTATTGAGGGACTCGTGAGGAATGAAACTGAGGGTTTGCTCAGAACAGTCGAAGTGCCCGTAAATTTCAACCTAGTACCTAACAAAGCAGCTGCAACTCTGCACAATAAACCTACAAAAAAATTTATAGATGTACTAATCAAAAATGGTTCACAATCCCGGGAAATTTAGCAGAGTTACCCTTATGGTTATTGTGGTGAAGTATTAAAAAATATCCAGTGAATATTATATTCAAGTCAAAATAAAAAGTAAATGCTAGTATTTATGTTATTAAATAAAAAAAAGTCATGTACAAGTCAATGTGCTCAGTAGCAATTACGTTTAACAGTTGATAAAAACCAGTTAACCACTCAAACTTGGGAATTACTATAACAATCATCATTATATTAAAACATTAGATTTGTAAAATCAAGTATTTGTAAAAAAATTCAGATGGATAAAATAAAAAATAAAAATTCAATTTGGATAAATGAATGTGGATTTAAAAGTCTGTATATATTTTTTAAAATTGTATTAATTATTTTGTAAAAAATTCAGTTATGCAAATAAAGATGCTTGTGTATTTTAAAAACCCTGTATTTTAAGATCTATTAAACAATTGTATAAATTCAGTTTGGAAAAATAAAATTAAAACTTATATGCATTATGTAATTTGAAAATTTTATATTTTATTTATTGTCTTATTTAAATGGTTATAAATTCAACAAATTAATTTTAAAAAAATACAAAACAGAAGTTGTGAAATGAAATGTAAAACAATTGTTAAGCAGAGTTTACATATGACGGAGTTGTCAATTGTAACTAGTTAGTATACATCAAGTGGTTTTTTTTCATCAGACTTCAGTTGTTTTTAGGAAGGGTGATTGAGAAACACAGCAGGTATTTGTATTCAAACAATTATATTATTGTATGATGTCCAAATGTCAAAATTAACATTTATTCAAAAAGAATAACTTAAAATGGTTAAAATTAACGATTGTAAAAAAAAAAAAAAAATTAAAGCCATTTCATTTAACATTTCTATTTTATTTTAAGACCGAGAAATTTAGCTACGGAATTAAAGAAGTTAAAATTGAAATCATTACATTTAATATTTTATCAGCTATTTTTAAAAATCTAGGTAACTTAACTAAGATAGTGAAAAGTTAAAAATTAAAATCATTGCATTTAATATTTATCAAACTATTTTATTTTAAAACTGAGCAATTTGTCTAAGTTAAAATCACAGTATTTATTTTTCAAAAGGGGTAAATTTAACAAAGTTGGGTAAAAGATGAATTCATTTCATTTAACATATTTTTTCATTTTATTTTTATTTTTAAAAAATGGATAAATAATTAAGAAGCTTGGGTAAAAAAAAAAAGTTAAAAAAGCCTCATTTAACATTCATCATTTATTTTAAAATAGAAAAAAGTTTTAAATAAGTAAAAAAATTTTTTAATGAACCCCTTAGGAAAATTAAAAAATGTATGGATGAGTGAGAAAAGTATTAAAAAATGAAAAAAACAAAATTTTTAAAAATACATTTTTTATTTTTTAAAAGTTAAAAAGAAAAACAACAGTTAAAATTCGTTTAATTGGATTAAAAAAAAATTAGTGCACATGAGTTGCCTGCTTGGCAAACCAAGCTTGTTTGCGTAGTAACCGCATAAACGTATCACGTGTACGGAGCACCTCTGACGTAAAAAAACGCCTCACACGCACTGCGCCATAGCTTTGACAATCTACTTCAATGTCCTGAATTACAACACCATCAGAAAGGAAACGTTTTGCATATGCAGCTTGATCAGAACCGCATACGAAGAAGAGCTGGAATGATTGTGCCAGCATTAGCGAAGTTTTGAGCACTTCAAAATACGGGTGTGTTGGTACAAAAAAAATTGCAACATCTTTACTGCACCTTTGCTGCAGGTTGACCCCTCCAACCATCTGGTGGCGTGAAATTTAAAAAACCAGCCGGCCTCGACGACGTCAAACAAGACTTGTTGTTGTTGTCCTTGTGCTGCACTATGGAAAGCCCTATGGTTCTAATAACACCATGGAATACACAGCCTTCATGATGCAAAAATTCAATAAAACCAGCCCGGGCTGTAGAAAAAATAAAAATAGAAATAAAAAAAATAAATGAGTAATAAAGAAAATTTAAAAAAATGGAAAAATATGAGATTTGAAGAAATAACACAATACTCACTAGCTGGTTTGAGGCCTTCCTTACAAAACTCTGAAATAAAATTACTTTGATGGGCCATGTCTCCTTGATAGGGGATAGTTGTACAAATCAGACGTTATATCAAGAAAACAAGGCAAGTTGTGAAGTATGAAACGATGCAAAACACATATACTAAACATAGCGCCTAAATTTATACAGAAATCGATGAATGCAAGCCAAAACCAACCATTCACAAGCTGAAATGAAAACGTAGACACCGCTGATGCATTGTATGTAAACGTGAACAACGGGGTAATACACGAAGAAACCAACAAGATTGGTAGAAGATTAAAATATAACAACGAATATAAACTACTTTCACAAATTTTTAAGGAAAACGTGAATAAAATCAGTAAGAAAACGAATGGTGAAAACCATGAGTTACGGAATTTAGTACATGTACTCATCACAATTGTGAAAACTCAACCGAATTATCATTTTTAAGAAATGGAAAAATGAAAGTATAAAGTACATATTAAACGAATGTAATGTAGAGTGAAATAAAGCTGATAAAATTTTAGTCAAATGTAGTAAAAAATTAATAATAATACTACATCAATATTGACTCAATTTTATTCACTGTGTAGTAAAACAATTACTAGAAAGAAGGTATTAAAATGTATGGCTGTTTACATCTCTTACAAAACACATTAACTGTAACAACTTATTAACTAAGATTATAAGTATTCATTCAAGAGAAAAAAATAATACATAGTACAGTAAAGATGAAAACGAAGTCATGTTTTTTAATGCATGTACCAGTTGTGTAGAAAACTTTTATATATTTTATTTATTTAATTTTTTTTGAAAGGTCTATGACAGCCTTCATGTGTTTTAATCAAAAATAAAAAGAAAAATATATTTAACGCGTTTGTGAAAAACGGTTAGAAGACAGAAAAATGAATCGCGGAATTTGCTGGGGATGGAAATCGATGCAGTAAATTCTATCATCCACTGCAAAACACTAGAACGAAATTTGGCACATAGACAAAATCAGATACACAAAAAACAAACTTTGCACGTTTGTCCAAAGTAAAAAAAAATCACCGGCTTGCAT
The DNA here is from genome assembly GCA_023313115.1 of Rhysida immarginata. Taxonomy (NCBI): domain Eukaryota; kingdom Metazoa; phylum Arthropoda; class Chilopoda; order Scolopendromorpha; family Scolopendridae; genus Rhysida; species Rhysida immarginata. The sequence goes on along the minus strand of JAHWFO010081521.1, from coordinate 1,541 downwards.
CAAATTTATGCTGAAAACATCATAGAACACGGAAACCACCCTAAAATATTTAATTTTTAAGACAATTTGCACCTGCGAAATCTGACCCACGTACAGATTTCACAAATGTAAAATCTCGCCATCAAACAAAATCATCAACGCGAAAAAGGAACCCAACAACAAACGACTTTAGCAATATCTAACTACACAGTGAAAAAACACTTTGTAGAATTTATGTAGAGCCGAAAAATATTTTTATGTCATGTTAAATAAAAAATAAACGTTGGACAACCGCATGAACATTAAGTAACACGAAAATAAAGTATATACGGCAAACATTACTGAAAACCACGTACATGCTATGAAACGGAATAATTGAAAATTTATTAAGGTAAAATTACTATGAAAAATTTGAGAGACTGTGTAAAAAAAATATATTTATTAATTTGGAAAACAGAAAAAAAGTCGTGTTTGAACAGAAAAAATCATGTCGCGTATTGTGAAATATCACAACAAAAGATGAAATGAAAGCTGAAGTTGGGATACAAAGAGAAATTTAATCTTATAATTGGGTACACTCTCATAGTGAAAGGGGTAACAAAACCAAGCCCACCTATAATTTCATATTCAATACGTTTCCGAGAAAAGCAAAACAAAAGACAGGGTCACTCGGAGAGAGGTCAACGAAATCAAAAGTCAAAAGGTCAACGTGAGAACTCACAATGAACCAAAAAGAAACGTCAAGAAGATTCTTGAACGTGTTGATAACCACGTGACCATCACCATGACAACCGTGACGTCAACGGCTATCGCGGGAAGATTCAGATATCCTGTCATTCACGCAGTACCGAACTGACCAGCCAAACATCCACACTCGCACCGATTCCCTCCGTGCAAACAGAAGAAAGAAGTAGAAGAAGAAGAAAAATGGAATGCGAATTGGAAAATTACCCAGCCCTACATTGTAAGTAGAGAATTTTTTTTTTCACACACACACACCACATTATTATTATTAGAAAAGATGTTTCAACGCATTTTATCTCATTAACCTAGTATGATTTTATACACCATTGGAAACGCGTCACTACGCGGTTTTATGCGTATGGCGGAATTCAATGCCATCTTTTAAGTGGATTACTCGGCATACTGGTTGCAAATGCCAAAAGACTCGTTCCATGCATGGCTGATAACGAATGGCTGAACCCGATATTCCGTAACGGATCCAACCGACCTCATTATGAAACGCTTAGCGCAGCTTACTCGTTGGCCGTCATGCTCGAGGTTCTCCATTTTACCGACCATACACCAAAAACACTCGATGTGGGAACTGAAACAAACTATACTCTCCCTGCCAATGCAAATGCTGACTCCGACGAAGATGCAGACAACAAGGTAGAAGATGACAATGAGGAGATGCCTGAGAGAATCGCTAAAAACAAAGTTGACCTAGGACGACCATGAAGAAACTCAAGTGAAGAATGAAAGATGAAAATGAATAAAAACAAAAAAACATCTTGAAAAATAAAATAAAAATTGAATAAAGAATGAATAAAAGTATAAAA